>CAXARO010000686.1:0-48506 GCA_963971305.1 Arcuatula senhousia
TTCCTCAATGTTGCTAAGCTCTCTCTCTCTCTCTCTTGTACGCGAGCCTCCATGCTTTAATCTGCGCCATTCTTTAAATATTTGTTGACAGCTCTTGCATGGCACATTTTGTTTCGAATTGTAAAATTCGGTTATCGGCTTCCTCACCAAACGTTTTCGACAAACACGTTCATTTTCAGTATCCCACACTATGTAGAAAGTGATTCATTATATCTACGTGCGTCTTGTTCAAACAAATTCGAACAACTAACAAATTAAATTATTCATTTATATTACCTTTTCAAAATTTATTCGTCCAATAATCTGTTTCCATATCATCACGTGACTTACTCTTTGCTCTTCTCGCTCTTTTTGCGGCTCTAATTACTCTTTTAAGATTGATATTCAGTTATTTGTGTTTCCATGTTTTACATGTTGTCTGTTTTGTCCCGTTCTTGTTTGTGTTTACTTGTTTTATCTCTGCCCTTTCGGACTTTTGACATTCGGAAACCCCATTGGTACCTCTGCTTCTTTCTTGCTCATCATGCTTTTTTTGCAGCTCCTTTTGCTATTTTGCAGCTCATCTTGCTCTTTTCCTTGCTCATTTTGCTCTGTTCATTGTTCATATTGCTCTTTTGCAGCTCTTTTTTGCTCTTAACCTTGCTTATCTTGCTCTTTTGCTGATTTCCTGACTATTTGGATCATCCCAGCAGCAGCACGAATATCGCTATAGCGACGGGCTAGTGATTTGCGATCAGGATTCAGATTCAGATCCCTCATATCCCATTATTAATATGATCTCTCTTGTTACAACAAACCATCTCTATACAACTGCATTATTCACCCTTCTGCAAATACATTAAACCAATACAAATTTTGTGCTATTTCCTATCATTTAAGATATGTTAATTCATATTTAATTTTTAAAATGAATTTAAAATGCTAAAATGCTTTTTGAATAGTTACTACATTAATATCCAAAATTCTATCTTATTTACAGAAGAGCGCATATTTTATTGTCTCGTTTTTACTACCATTTGGACTGAGGGATAGAAAAAATCAAAAATACAATGTAAACAGAAAAATGATAAAAATGTTAATGAAAACACTATGCATCAATAACTAAATAATTATAGTGATTAAACACCCACATAACTAAAATGTTATAATTCCCAAAATCCACGCGGATAGGAGGTTTATAGTCGTGTCTACTGGCAAGAAGCCTGGAAGCGACTAATTAACTAGCCACGTCCACTCCATGACACACCATCGCCACACTTGGCTGCTCCATTTACAATCAAAACGGAGAAAGGAACTGTAGCACATTAGTAGAGGTTCTGGTCGGAATTTGGAAGACAGATTCGAATAAAACGTTAATGCAGCAATTAAAAACGTACTGTTATCAATAATACATGTATTCTATTGTCCTTATTTACAGAACTCAAGAAGAAAGCCAAATAAATAGCATACACATGGTGCACATGGTGCTTCATCATGCTTATAGTCATTATTCTGATCATTGTGGTAAGCATTGGTAAATTACTTGTATTTCATCTTTCAGCTAAATACGTTTTTTTTTTGCATGGAAGATAGAAGATAATTAGATGTGTAATAAGTGTATGTTCAAAGTCCGTATAAACTAGCGGCATTTAAATAAAAACACACACACGATGAAAAATTGCCAGCCACTTATAACGAGTCCAGCAAGTGCTGCTCGCTGTTTTTCGAAAAGCCCATGGTAAAATACATACAAACAATTCAAATCAAGCCCTTAAATAGTAACAAAATCTTTTTAAACAAGAAATAACAGAAAATCTAGTTTGTCAACTATTTGTAATTTCCTTTTGATTATTTTCATCCATTTGCAAAAGATTTCACCTCTTTATTTTTTGGCGTTGAAAACAATACCTGAAGGTCTGTTAAAGTTGAAATCTATATAAATCAATATAAAGAATAGCTAACAGAACTGAGATTATTTGTGCAATGCTATAGCTAATTAGCAAATATAACCTATCTTGGTATGACACAGGAAACTATGTTTTGTTTCATTTATCCAAAAATATAATTACCATTTTGTTGTAGGGTTTACATCAATGTCATTCATATGACCTTAAGTGTCCAGAAACACAACATTTTAAACACCGAGCAGCAAAGTGTCAGAATCCACAGCAGTATCTTTGCCTTATCAACCCACTAGATGATCTTTACAATGAGACATGTACAGGTCCAGATCGAAACCCACCAGGTACAAAGACAATAATATAAAATAAGACGAAACATCCAGATTTTTTTAGTAGAATAAAATTAGATTAAGTTTCAGCATACCCCTTCCCTTCAAATCAAACTGATTGAGAAAAAAAATCATCCTTTCTAAAAGCCCGGAAATTATAATAAACAAAACTTCATTACAGTAACCTTAACATCTTGGTTTTTTTCTTAGCACATCCACAATTTTTTTTCCGAAAAGGACATCTCTTTGTGAACTTTGTGACAAAAACCCCGCTTAGGGTCAGTTCACAGCGATCATGCACATCAGATACTGGATGCAACGTTCTTCAAGTGTCTGAACATGAATGAGTTAAATGCATCATTCAAATTCTTGTGATAATCTACAACAATTATTACCTAAACAGCTTTTAAAGCTTATTTGGATTGTTCATTTACAGTTACCAGTATAACCAAGATCGTCAAAGCTTACATTTAGTTGATGAAAATGTATCAGAGATGTCTGATTCTCCCTGTATCCCTGTAAATTCCAGTCCTTGAAATTAAATTAACCAATAAATTTTGCTTCGCATAGACGCATTTCGTTTACCAGAAAACGCATTGGACACACACGATCAGTTGTAAGAAAAAATGAATGTCAAACTCTATATTAAAATGAAGGGCATAAGACGTCAATATCAAATAGTTCCAAAACGGGGAACCATATAATTTATGATTCAGATCAATAGATAGTATCAAAACTAATGTGATAAATAATCAAAGGTCAATGTCTTTAAATGTAGCCAAATTTTATTAAAAAAATATGACCTATAAAATGACTTATCTATATGCCTTCAGCGTTTTAGTTTATTCTAGAGTAAACGTCCCCGTATCTACATTTCATATGACTTTCATTTCGGATTTTGGATATTGGAATCGCTTACTCTTCCGTAGCACCCGAAATATTGTTAAGACTTGAGTTCGTGTTGTTGATTTCTGTTCTGTTGATTTTGTGTTTTGTGTTTCCTCGTGCTGTTCTTGTTCGTGCTTGCCGGTTTTGTCGTTGCCCTTTCGGACTTTTGACATTCGTATACTTAGTTTAAACATATTAATTTATCCTGGATTGGGAAACAAGCTTAATGCTTATGTAAATCCCTCTCCCGCAAGCTTGCGAATGTGGCCTTTGCAGCGGCCCCCATTGAGCCTACTCTTATCGAACTCTTCAAAGGGGTCTTTAACGTGCACGGGGTATTGCTCTCCACATACACGGGACAACCTTTTTTCGTCCCTTCCGAAGGACTAGCATCGTTCCTTGAGACCATCCTCGCAAATGGTGTCAAGAGAGAGTCGAAAAATTGGTTCATGAAATTTTCACCCCGGACGAGGATCGAACCACGAACCCCGACGCGTTAACCACTACACCACCGGCTCTTTTATATACTTGATTTAAACATATTTTATTTGCATGAAATACAAAAAGTTATTAGACACAAGTATTCCCTACTTATGAAGTCTTTACCTATACAATACAATACAATATATCTATAACATTAAAGGCATGCAAATCAAATTTAGTTAATAGAATTATAATATATATGTATCGTATAGGTGATCTGTGCCATGGTGTACATTTTCCTCTTAATAAAACAGATACTTTTTGTTTTCTTTAAAATCATTAGTTTTTTTGAGTTATCCTTAAGATATTTTTTTTTTGTATTTCAGGAACTAAAGTAGTATTTCAACCATTATTGCACAAAGCAAACTGTACTAAAAGCAAATATCAACCAATAATATTTGAAACCTGGATGAACAGTGACTGTATCTTTCAAAAATCGACATGTGCAGAAGAAGGCCAAGTGGTGTACTCGACTGGTTCGACAATTGCAGATGTATCTTGTACTTGTGATTACACAAGGGGATACACATTCGTTTCGCCACCTATGAATAAGTGTTATTGTGTGCCATCCGAGGAAGATTGTTCCTGTTACATGCCAGGATGTAAAGTTTCCCAAGGTAATCATTGGCTTAAAGAGTTTAGACTGTTTCCTTGTTCATACAGTGCATTATTACTCTTTCCATTGTTTAATACACCATTTAAAAATTGTATTATTTAATATTATTAAAGGTATCATGTCTATGGCCATCTTTTTTCATCCTTTAAAGTTTCGGTATAGAAAATACCATTATGAATTAGAGTTTTACGTCCTTTTCGGTGCGCATATGCTTGATATTAATGATTGTGGAAACTGGAGTACTCGGAAATCTTATACCTTGGGTATATTATTGATACACGTTATTGTATAAGCAATTTTTGTAAAGTAAATGATCAACGACCAGTTTTTGTTAACTGGAAAGATCTGGAAAGCAAACTTAACATGTCGCCTTGCAAACTATTATTTGCTTTAAAGGGTAAGCTCACGATTTTGACATTATGGTCTTAAATTGTCCAGGACAATGTTTTATAATAGTCTGCAATTTTTCTCTAATATCTTAAGGTTCATGGTTACACTTCGAAAAAAAATGGTAGTTATTTGACCTTTTTTTCTAGTCTATGTACGACTTAAACTACGCATAGAGAAAAAAAATAAAGTGTAGCAGCGTCTAGCAATAAAAATCGCCGATCATTTTCCCTTTTATTTCACAAGATAAATCTTGTAGTTTTCTCTATTCATTTTCTTTCCGTTCAAATTGTACCTTAAATAAAGCATGAATTACCCCTAAATAACCTTCCGTAAAATCGATTGTGAGTAGATTTAATAACATCAATAATAGAACTACCTTGCACGTGGAGGCCATTTGACAGGGCAAGGTTGATATTTGGCTATATTTGGGTAATCTGAAAAACGCAAAGACAATGCTCCGGCAAAACGGATCAAATTTACACCTACAAAATGCTCAAACTGTATGCAAAAAATACTTATCTAGACGCTGCTACGCCTTATTAAGCGATTGAATGTGTAGTTTAGGCTCCAGATAGACTGAAAAAAGACGTGAAATATCAGTCATTTTTTCCAGTGTAAAGATGAACCTTAATATATTTTAAAGATTTTAAGGATTTTTTTAAATAGACCCCTACTCTTCATTAGGGGTCTATCTCAGTAGATCAGAATTTCTACTTTTTAGCAAAAAAATCATGTTAGTTTAAATTTAAACGTTTAAGTAATCATGTGATTTGTCCTATAACAAACAAAAAAACAAAACAAACAGTAGTCAACGTCAACAATATCATTTCATGTTTTTAATTTTAAAACCTATTCAGAAATGTTTAATAAATCTATTATATTTATCTTTTAACTTTTTTAGTAAATCAATTCAAATTAAAATCCTATAACTCAAAAAAGTTATTAATCTTATTTACTGTTGAGAAAGAAGTTGAGTATTAAAATATAAGCCATTTCTTTTCAAATATTCCATTATATTTAACTTATTTAAATTGTTTTTAACCAAATTACCATTAACTATTAATAAATAGAATAGCACAATTTTAGAAATTAAATTCGGACTTTCTTTCACTTATTTAAAATGCTTAAACATATATGTATAAAATTTTATACATTGGCAATTCAATATTTAGGCAAATGGTGGATCACTGTGAAAAGGAGACTTTGTGGTATATTCAGACATCTTGTGTAATTTTAAATGAACATGATGAAAGAGACAAAAAAATAAAATAAAAATAAAATTCCTTTTTTATTGGCATATTGAATTGAATATAAAAGTTTAAATGTTAACAAGGAGTGGCAATTGCTAGCATACCTAATCTAAACAATTCTAATAATATGATGTGATACTCTATTTTCTTTGATTAATGCATATGCAATATTTTCACAAATTTTGCTGTTTGCTAGCGTTGATCTATTGACCGGTCAATAGTTTTCAACTGTAAGCCATCGCCCAACAACTATTTGCCCAATAACGTCAATAAGGTGGCTCGAGGCTTTTTTACTGAGAATCTTAAATTTCTGCACATATTTGTATTTTGTACAATATTGATAAATTAACTGGATACGGGAGACAATAGCTATATATTATAATATATTTTAACAAATTACGAGCAATCGTAATACAAAAAAGGTTTATAATTTCCCTTTCTAAATCAAAGGGAGATAACTATATAGAATGAATAGTAAAATTTTCAATTTTAATGAATATCTTGAAAAAATGAACGGTGACCGTATGTTTTTTTTCCATACAACTTCGAAAAGCTTTAGAAAAGGGACTTTCCTTCAGATTTTGAGCTGATTCTATAGTAGGAATTCTTCTTTAGGTATCTCTCTAGCTTTTCTTCCTATATATTCTATATGAAAATATTGAAACTTTCCTATTTTTAAAAAGCTGCTAGAGCTCTTAAATGAACGGTGACCCCCTCTTTTTCTTTGATATTTTTATCTATGCATTAAAGTCTATCAATGTGCCAAAAAATGAAAAAAACCCTGTAGAATTCTAATAGCACCGGGACACCTTTAGCCCAACCTTCGTTATTTTACTTAGTATTTCTCATGCAACGTTTTGTCTGCTGTTTCTTTCTGTTAGATATAACACTGACAAAGTATTGGAGAAACAGATAGATTATTTTTCCCTCGGACACAACTATTGTCTTTCGCCTTAGGGAATTAATAATAGTAGAACTTCGGGGTTGAAAATCTGTCTATTTCCTTCAAGTATATATTCCGACTGTTGTTGTTGCTACTGTACGCTCTTTCGATCAATGTTCCTTCAAAAATCGACTATATCGAATTTAATTATGATAACTGATTTGTTCTCTAATCGTCAATTAAACACAAAATGTAATGTAACTAATAATGTTAACATACACTTTTTCTTACAGACCATTATTGTGAGGATTCTACTACAAGACACCGAAATTCAGAACCACTTTGCGAGAGTATTAACAAAGATCATGAGTATAATAACATTATATTTTATTTACACACACATTCACCTACTTTTCTACTAGTGTCTACAATTTTTGTGCGTATGAATCCGGTAGTCATCTCATTACAAAAATATACGAAAAAAGAGACGAACTTCATTTCAAATTATTAACTTTCCTGACCTGAAAAAACCGTACATGTTTCACAAAATATTCGTCGGAGCATTTTTCTACTTTTCAACTTTGTCACAATGAACGACTTTTTATAAAAAGACGTATAATATTCTTTCGACATTAAAAATTGCAGGAAAAAATCAAAATTATCAAAGGATTCACGATTGTCTAAATTAGTTTTTGGCAGCTTGTTGTTTTGAGATGATCTCACTATCCCTTTTGTGTCTCATAGCCACTTCTGGACCATATGATTGCAATTGAATAGAAAGGTTTAGCGCCATGAAATCTTGTTTAACATACTCATGAAGTGGTTTTTTTTCAATCTTTTTTGGTAGAGCGCCTCTGATGAGTCTTGATGAGAAGAAACGCATGTGAGGCGTAGCAAAATTTATTGTCTGGAACTTTGTTGTATTTTTTTACCAATTCATTTAAAATGCCTTTACCAAGTAAGGACAGTGTAATCTGCAATTTCCCCGGTGGACTTTTGTCGTGATTTATCTTTTCTTCCTGGACATTTAAAAATTATCATCCTAGTTTGGTAGTTCTGTTGTCACCGTTATACCGTCATAGTTTGATCTTTTAAGAGACATTAATTTATTTTCAATTTTTCGAACTGGTCATTATACAAAATACCAAAAAGCGGATGTGATGTAAACAATTTTCATGGTTACGTTTTACATGCATAATTCAACAAGTAATACTGTGAGCAAGCTCACAAAAGGATACCCCCCGCTTCATATTGTACTCAAATCTCAAGTCCAATTATCTCCCCTGAATGATGTCAGAGTGCAATGAAAATTCTTCATGTACATCTACATATGATGTACTTCCTTCATATTAAGTTCCATTAAAATCCATCAAGCGGTTTAGGAGGAGTTGCACTTACGTGGTCTTCCTTTGAATAATGTATTTAAAAAGTCTAAGTCCAATTATCTCCCCTGAATGATGTCAGAGTGCAATGAAAATTCTTCATGCACATCTACATATGATGTACTTCCTCCATATTAAGTTTCAGCAAAATCCTCCAAGCGGTTTAGGAGGAGAAGCGCATACAAGTTATGTGGACAGACGGACGGACAGACAGACAGACAGGGTGTTTCCTATATACCCCCCCCCAAACTTTGTTTGCGGGGGTATAAAGAGTACTAGTAACCTCTCATCAGCTGCATCTAAATCAGAACACAAATTCCCCCCAAAATGGTAAAAAAAACAGTTAATTTAGTAATGCTGTTTATCAATATTTCAAGGAGTAACCTGTGTCCCTTGTTTAAGAAGGGGTTCTATCTGTGTATTTTTCAGGACTGGGTTGAATTATATGTATTTTATGTAGACCATGGGTCAATTGCAGAACGGCGAACAACGCCTAGTTGCCTTGTTGAAGGCTGCTGGCGGTTGTCCATTTTTTTCTAAATAACAGCTTAATATGTGAGCTGTGTCACCACACTTATTTCACATCTTTTTATTCTATATTACATCAAAGCATGTTTTTTCTCTCCTGCTTTAGTGATGTACATGTAAAAGATATCATTCCAACTTCGCAAGTAGCTAAAGGTAAGATAAACTTGATAATCATATAACCTTTTGCTATTTAAATTTTTAGGGAAATCACGATTTTAAATGAAAGGATACACCAATTGCAATTTAATATTTGAATCTCGAATATTACTATACGTTCAAAAATACAAAACAAAAAAATTCAAAATAATCATTTCCCTAACATGGAAAGGAAGATACCAACCTTAAGTGCATTTGATGTGCATATAACTCGTACGATTTCAGCACTTGTACTTATGTTGTGTTTTTTATCCGACACCGTTGTTTCCGTGCTAAGCTTTTTGAACAATGTTGAATCAAAGTACTGAAAGTACTGGTAGCCGGGATAATCTACGAATTTTAAAGATTTATTATGTTTGGGAAAGTAGAGAAGCAATTCGATATTAAAAAAGGAACTATATTGCGAGCGTATATATTGATATGTGAATTGATAAGGAAATAAGTATAAAAAATATTCAAAATCATCATTTAAACACTCTATTAAAACAGATCTACAAAATATTTATATAAAAACTTGGTATAATAACAGAAATCAACTAATTATTGATAATGGAACTTTAAGGACCTATCTGAAAATCAAAACCAACTTTGGATTTGAAAAATATCTAGAACTTATAACTGATTCAGAACTCAGAAGGTCTATCACAAAATTCAAGATCAGTTGTCATAAATTAAAAATTGAAACAGGTAGACATACCAAACCAAAAACTCCTTTAGAAGATAGAATTTGTGATAGGTGTAATAATTTAGAAGAAGATGATGAATTACATTTTTTTAACCAATGCTTAAAATTCTCTGAGTCCAGAATTTTATTATTTAATAAAATTAAAGAATCTAATATTAACTTTAGTACCTTATCACAATTTAACAAATTATACTGGACTCTCAATTGTGAAAATATAAACATACTTAATAATTTTGGCAAGTTCCTCTTGGAGTCAAGGTTGATATAAATGTTTTATTCTACACCACTGTTTTATATTTTGACTGATTATATAAATTCATGTACTTTACACCATTTAAAAGGTTCAAATATTTATATGCTATCTATGTCATTAAATCATAATTGTTTGTCATGTCATTGCCCCTCGAGGGCCCTTAATTGGTCAATAAACTTGTATTCTTGTATTCTTGTATTCTTGATAGGTGATATCTTTTGATTGGTCAGTTACTAAAAAGCTATCGTACCTACAGCCGTGACTAATCGCTACAGCGATTTTTCCGGCTATGAAATACGTCACATTAAGTCTTTAAAGTTGTTTTTTTCAATTGATTTATTTCAAAGGATTATTTGTTTTCATTTGTTTTAAGCTGTTTATTACTAAGATGATCCTTCACTATTCGTAGTCTCAACTAACATCTCTAAGATGTATTTTATGTTACGTCAAAATGTACTGGATCGAAATTGATGAGGGAGGTTTTGTTTTTGTTTTTTTTTTAATCTTAAGGTTGGTAAAAAGGGAATGATAAAGGGGGAAGTGGCAAACGAAAATATGAAAATACATGTGGTTTCTATCTGATGTTTAGATAGAATATGAAGAGTTATCATATTTTTACTGGACAACTTAACTGCACGAAAATCCGTACAAAGAAAGGTATATAGCTGGCTTCATCATTCGCTCAATTAGCTGTCAAAGAAAGACAACAAGCTTACTGTGACATTATTCATTATCGTAGTAGAATCAATCATATGTGGATTTTAAGGTAAGTGTGGACACCTGACCCCAAAAATAATGCCGAATTTAAAATGTCCATTTTATATATATATATATATATATTGGTATCAGGGATATACTTTATCTTGTGTAAAAATATTGGACCCCCTTTCAAGGCTTCTTTTCCCAAAATTTAGGCTCAAAAATTTCCCAAATTACTATAGATTTTATAGGAAAGACCAAATAACTAACATTAAAACTTGTAGCAGAAAAAATCCATGTATATAAATTCTATTACTATTTGATAAAAATCAATGAAATACAATATATTTTGAAATAAAGCAATAAAAACTGGGGGTCACCAGCTTACTTTTCTGTCTACAATACAAATCTTTGTAATTTTTTGTCATTTTTCAATTGGATTATCTCCCTTGTTTTATTTAAAAAATTATTTATGAAGGAATAGTTGTTTTATTTGACTTAAAATTAATTTATTGTGATTTAGTTTTATTAAACCAAACTATTTAACACAAGTTGCAAGGTATTTGTGACATTTGCACTTTTTTTTCATTTTTAGCTGTTTTTGGTCACATGACAGGTGTCCTCACTAACCTTCAAGAAATCAAAAGTTTTTAGAAAATTTTTAATCGCGGTCATTCGATTTTTTAACTTTGTGGACGACATTACCTTACGAAAAACCTTAGTGCTGCCAGAAAAAAAAACCAACTGAAAAGATTTCAAGGAACTATATTCTTTAAAAAGATACGATTTGTTATACTTTGGAGTTTGCTTGATTTCTTTATTGACGACATGTTTGTTACATTTGGAGGAAAGATTTTTCAACAACAAGTTGGCATTCTAAGGCTAAAACCTTGCTCCACGCCTCGCCGATTTGTTTTTATACTCGTACGAGACTTAATTTCTGTAAGAACTCGTAAAGAACAAGAAGATGAAAGAGGCAAGTCCTCACTTTCGGAGTCCTCTTTGTCAACAATGCTTCGTTTTGGTAGATGGATTCCTTCAATATATTCGCTAGATACGAAAGAAACCACTGAATCCATTTCACGTCATTCTTGGATTTACATGTGGAATTTGACCCGGGTTGTCATTTCAGTACAAAAAATTACAATTAAAGAGACGATTTGTTTTTTGTTTTTTTTTAATATTAATAATTCAACTTACCTGGGAAGTAACATATCAATTTCACCTACATACGGTGTCTTATAGGTCACAACATATTAGATATGCCATGGCATTTACACATTTTTCAATTTTGTTATCCGTCAACGCTTTCTCCGTGACCGATTATTAGACAAAGGTTATAAAAAAACACGTCTCGCACGATCATTCGTTATCAGCCACTGGTGGAAAAATTCTAAATTATGTTAGACGAAATGGTAAGTGGTTGTTTTGATTTGTGTTTGGCTGGTTGTTGTACTGAGATGATCACCTCAATGTCCCTATTATGATTTCACAACCGTGTAGTGTATTGTGTTACTACCGGACCCAAAGGTTGCAGTGGAAGGGGGAGGTTTGGCGCGCCATACAACCTTGTTTAACCCACCATTTCTTTTCAAAATGCCTTTACCGATCGAGTTAGGACTATTACAGTCTTCAATTTTCCGGTATGTTTTCATGGACCTGCAAGTTCGATGATTTTGTTATTACCAGTTGCATATTTTCAATAAATATATTGCCAGTCAACAAGTTTGGCCGGATTTTGTAGTACATGTACATGCATAGATTAAAATCAGGGTATGACGGTGAATGTTTGGGGTCGGGAAGGTTCCCGGTTGATAAATATTTTATAATAGTGATCATTACAAATTATAATTACAGCCAGTTTTATCGGGTATCATCATTGTCGTATGGTCTTTAATTCTGGGATTAATGTGATTTAAAGTCTGCTGCTTTTCTCCACCCTGTTTGTCTAGTTTGTTAACTTTTAAAAGGTTCTTGTAACTTGTGGGACATTTTTAAAACTTTAAAATTAACAACTACTACCACACTCAGCTTTTTTCGCAGCAGCATCTTTGGGTCCTAAACTTTGGGGTTCGATTTCATATCTATCACTCATTTATTTCCTGTTTGTGGATTTTTTATAAAGATAATCAATCGTTACAATAAAAATTTTTGTGCCCGCAAAATCGGTGTCTCCCCCTGTTTCCCAAAAAGTTCAAAGGTCCGTTACCACCCCTAGTAAGGTGAATTCACGACGATCAGGAAAGTCCAGTGAAGGATTCACGTAATGTTGTATTTGGTGGGTTAAATTCGTCCCTTTTTCGATCAATATTGTTTACAAAACACACATACAATGCACACCTGAGCATTGTTAATAAACATAAACCTATGTATAATTTTATATTTCTTTATGATTTACATTTTTGTATTGATTTCAATAAAATGTGAAATTTTGGTTAATCTATGATTAATGGTTTAAAAGTTATGACTAAAAAGGTTATACATTTTAAAACTCTAAATTAAAAGTCAACAACACATTTCAAACTTATGATAAAGCATGCAATGTGTACCCACGTTCTTTTTAAATCGTTTTAAATTAAAACATGCAAGGAGAGTACTGCCAACTGTTTGAGAAAATCAAATTAGTAAACACATCAAACCGGTAATTTGTCTCACCATTTTAGAGGATTCAGTTTTGTTCAGTTATAGACTTCTGTTTTGGTAAATTGTGGATACTGTTTTGTCAGGTTATATCATACATTTTTTATGGCTATTTACATAAGATTGCGTAATTATAAGTAGCAAAATTGACCAATTTTACTGTAACTCATTTCGTGTTATCCAGGAACTAACAGAATTCGTTATTCATTCGGATATCCTGCATGCTTACATTCCAAATTTTGTACTTGTTATATGCTTACAACCTTTTGGGTAAAATTTGCATCAATAAAGCTATAAAAGATTAATTTCTTCATTCATATGAAGCAGACTTACAATCACTTCTAGACAAAAAAGGATCGTAGGCTAGCTCTCTCTTTTAACTTCACTTTCCGTTACATTGATGATGTCCTTTCACTGAAAGATTCTCAATACTCATTTATCGTCAGAAACTTGAGGTAAAGGACACAACGGATTCTAAAAAGTCTGCTTCATAATAAGATCTAAATCTCGAAATGAACTCCAATGGAAAACTTTAAAAAAAACTCTTTAAAAAACGTGATGACTTCAATAAATATTCAAATCGTCAACTTTTATACTCCTTGTGTAGCAAAATTCCATTTACTCCAGCAAATGGAGTTTAAGTTCAACAATTGATTCATTACTCGAGAGCTTGCGGTAATATTACATCGATTTCCTTGGCAGAGCGTCACACATATGACACAAAAAGTGCTAACACAGGGTTATGTTGCTCCTTGATTGCTGTCTTGACTCAAGAAAACGGAAGACATCATGAGCTAAAAAAAAATGGGATTTCTCTCTTTCAGATGAGTGCAGATGTTGGTTTGTCATAGGGTTTTGTTTAATCTTCCTTTACCGGAATTGATACGCTGAATTTGAAATTGGCAGTGCGACGGGTGTTAAATAGCATGCATACAAGAACTGCTTACTTTTCCGGAGCACACGAGTTCACTTTCGTTCGACTTAAGTTTGCGTCGTTGATAACTGTTTTGTTGATTTTGTGTTTGTTTTATGTTTTGTGTTTCTTCGTGCTGTTCACGTTCATGTTTTCTGGTTTTGTCGTTGCCCTTTTTGACTTTTTACACTCGAATGCCCCAATTGATTTTTGTCAAAATACTTGGAGTTTTTGCAAATACTAATCAAATCAATATGACCCTAAAATATCTTAAAATGCTCCTAAAACGTTTCTTAATTTAATGTTTGAATCAATTGGAATTGATGCCTCATCTCATATTTTTCTAGATCTGGAAGGGGATGCATCTACATGCAGTCTCATTTTTGAAACGAACCTGCATTAGCAATGACTGTGAATTGGTCACCTTATATTCCTGCAACCAGACACATTTCATTTCGTTACAGTATTTACTATTTTCGAATTGCAAAACCTCCATGCGGGTCCCGGGTGGCAAATAGGCCCGTTGCAGCGCTTTAGCTTATCGGTAAAAGTCCACTTAAAATCGTTCAGAAACCCTTCGTTGTGTCAGGCCGCTTTGCCCAAATAGCGACTTGGATGTGTGCCCCAAGTGGTTGAATGGTGCGCCATTCATAATGAATGCCGGGGTCGTCAGGCTATAATGCGGATAGCCTGACCGCATTCCATAGTGGTGCACCGTGTTGGAAAAAAAAATAACCCAGCTGCAGAAGGATCCCCATGTAGAAGGCTTTATTGTCCGTACAAGCTACCCATAAATCCTTTTTCCAATGGCAGTCAAAAACTATCCTCGCTGAATGGCCTGATGTCCCCATTGTCTACCTCATCGTCATTTCATGTTCATTGTATCACCCTTTTTATGTACATCTCCCGAGAGTTTGGAGTAAAGGCAAAACTTACTAACTAACTAACGAATAGAAAAAAAACGGGATGTGGGATTTATTTATAGATAAATGAGTTGGTGCTTCCGTAATTTGAGACCCATGCTTGATATCTGAGGTGCACTTTTTCGGGGTAAGGGGTTTTGCCTGCGTGGCAGGGCGGGCAATAAGTGCTACTTTTAAAGCGGTGGCGACGACGGCGTCGGCGTTTAATTCTGTCAATTTTTCAGTGTTTGAGTTATATGAGCACCTTATGTTGACGAAACTTGGTATGCATATGCCCCAGTAAAGTAGCTTTGGTTTTGTTTTAAATAAAGGTAATAACAAAACTACCGAACTTGAATGATCAATCTCATAGTCCAGAGAAATTGACAAAAACGAATCGGTTTAAATTGAATAGAAGTTCTTATCGGGTTTACTTGAAATACATTTATCCTCAAAACAAAGAAAGATTATTTCTGTACGTTCGACTAGTTGACCGGGACATTTAGGACCGTCCATAAACTACAAAAGCGCTCATAAAACATTTTTTTTAAAAACTTACAAAACCTTAAGGTTTCCAGAAATTTGTATCTCATTTCTTGCCAGGCGTAGCAAAATTTATTTTCTGGAAATTTGCTGTAATGTCTATTTCAGATGGATATGAGTAAGAGAAAACTCAACCAGGAGATGAGAAATTTATCAAAAATCATTTTGCATTCGCTTGTAAGACAATGAATTTTAAGATGAAATTGTAGAATTTTTAAAATTTTCTATAACCGTTGGTATAGGGATAATAAACTCTCAATGATCTTTTTCGCTTTCGAACATATCTAGAAGATGTACATATTGATTGCATTATTTCCGCTAATAATAAGCATCTTATGTTAAACACAAACCTTTGATTGGTCCTGTCTTATTCAATTTTGTCATACTAAATATATTTTGTCACTAATGAGTCTTTTAACAATAATTTAGTTTCTTAATGTGGATATTTAACTTAACATTTCAAGTATGACTATTATTATCTTTAGTTATACAGCATTTCCCCACAGATATTAATACATATAAATTCAAATGTTTTTTAAAACCGATACTGAACCGAACTCCGTGCATTACCAAAACAGAATCCTCTTATTACCAGAACATTATCCGCCAATTTTTACATCTATTTTTTTAAGGTATACTAATTTTTTTCAATACAAATTTTCAATACAACTTGTCTCTAGTACATATAATAATCTTGCTTTGATGAAAAATATAGACACTTTATGCAAACAAAAACAAAACTATCTGATATTTTAGTTTTCGTCATGAACATAATTCAACCTTGATGTTTTTCGTGATCTGTAACTTTATTTCAAAACAGATTTGTATATACTTTTACGACTTTTTAGCTTTTTGTGGCACAAATAAAGAGACGGGATTAAATTGATCATTTACCTTTCGAAAGACATTAATTTTGCAACAAAACAAAGTTGTTTACTTTTTTATTTAACCCGACAAAACTGAATCGTCTTACCAAATACAACTTTACGTGAATCCTTCACTGGACTTTCCTGATCGTCGTGAATCCACCTTACTAGGGGTGGTTACTCACACAAAAAAAAAAATCGGATAATCAATGCCTGATAATATGCACACCTACCTATATACCTATGGTGGACAATCAGCAAACTAACTGTCATTAAAAATGGTAAAGTAGTTTCAGAAGAGATGCGGTGACAAGTTTGGTACACTAGTTTTAGAAGTGATGTGCTGAGAAGTTTATAAGCGAGCTTTGCCGGCAAATCTTCAAGTTCAAATGGCCTTGACTCCCACAAAAATTTGAGGATAAAAAATCCTCTGGTAATATGCACAACTACATGTAGCGTCCTACCTACAAAACCAAGATTTCTTGAATTATATTCAAAAGTTTCAGAGGTTTTGCGCTGATAAACTTTGTGTCGGACGGACTGAGAGGACAAAAAAAACATGTTTGCACATTAACTACATGCACTTAAGACATCTATTGGATATTTAGTATGCGGTATCAGCATAGGGCCGCATATTATTGGATTTTATTTTATGTTGTCCTGTATAGCAAGATTTGAACATTTTTTGTCCTGAATCTATTTATTTTTTAGGGATTAATTTTTGGATCAGTTAAGGTTAAAAATCATTTCAAGTTGTTTTTTTAACTTTTTGATATCATATGCTCTGTATTTATGAGAAGTTATATGTAAGGCCGAATAGTTTAAATTTTACCAAAAAAAAACCCAAACGTTTACCAAGCATGCTTTTGAAACAATGCGTGTTAAAGTGACATTTATGCATCGATTTCATACGTCGGGTATTTTTTAGAGGATTATTGTTGATCTCTCACCTGATAACAGCACAAACAGTCATTCAAATGGAGCCGCTTATTGTTGAAATTTATTGAGAATAAAATGTTTCCATTTTTGCTCATTAGGAAAGCATTAAACGTTAATTTATCATATATCTTAGCTTATTTTCATATTATGAATACAAAATGTAAATTTATTTTACTAATCATCCTGTTGGGTTTTGATGATTTCAAATAGGAGACAATCAGTATAAAGCTATTGAAAAGCTCAACGCTTCCTAGAATTATGATATTTGAAAAAAATAGAATAACAATTTACTTAGTCGTTGTTGAGTAGGTAGTCGATGTTCATGCTTTTTATAATATTATTTTTATAATATTTACATATATTTTGCAGATCATACTCGAATTAATACAGTCAATAAAATATATAAAGTAATTGCAGGTAATATAATAAGGAGATCATGTGTGGATATGTTTAAAATAAAATATAACAAAGCCCTAGAAGTAGAAAATAGATATTGATACGCCTGGCGCGTGTTGTACGTATTCAAGACTCATCAGAGGTGATCTACCTGAAAAATTGAAAATGCCAGCTACAATATAAATATGAAGTGCAAAGATCGAAAAAAAATATGCCGAGCTGGAAACCAAATTATAATTAAGATCAACCTAGTCCTGGGGTAAGAAGAAAAAGGCAAAGATGTACCAAAGGGGCTAATCCGAAAAATAAACAAAGAAAAAATCGGTAGCCATGAATTCACCACATAAATATAAATAAAAACACATATAACAACAAAACTGCACTCAGCATCAAGAGTCAAATCTGGTGCTTCGGAACAGTAAGCAGTTCTTGATTGCAAGCCTAAGTACACCCGTCACGTTAGAAACGATCAATTTGATATGGATAAAATCCGCAAAAGGACGACAATACTAGAACATTTTCTTGAGTGACGACAACAACTGGATAGCGGCTAAATCCTTTGTTCAAAAAATCCCTGTTAGAAATGAGGCTCTACTAAGGATGTTGCAATCCTTTCACACGTCCAGGAATAATGAATCAGTCGTGATACGAAGACACCATAGGCTGGCGCAGACAAAATGTTGCTACACAAAAAGGGAGATTTGACGCAGGAAGAACCATACAATTTTGGCAGTTTTGAAATTGACATGCATAATTATATCGCTTAGATGTGTTCTTCGACATATAAGTGTTTATGCCAAATCGTGCAAGCTTCGGGGAATTAAATCTTCTCCGGAAGCGTTAACCATCACTGATGTAAGAAATAAATACAAGGTCGAGACAACAAATCGCATTGCATTACTCCTGTTGTCTATTTAAGACTACTTACAGGCTCACAACCTATAAGTTAAAAAGTTAGTTATCCTGTGCGGGGCCCGGAAGGGGAATATGCCCGCGGCAGGGCCTAGATTGTCGTAAGTGGCGACTAAGGGTCTTATGTATCTGACGTCGGGTCAGTGCTCAGCCCACAGAGCGACCAAGTGTGTACCCTAGGTGGCTGAATAGGTGGCCCTCGTCCAAGGGGGTTGTCAGTTCTGTTAAACGGAAACCCTGACCGCTGACAATAGTGGGCCAACGTGTGTGAAGAGTGCCACGCTTCATGCACGTAAAAGACCCCTTTGTGGACAGCCAATTAGTGCACCACATAGGCTTAATTTTCTGCCCCTACCCACTTCTCCCCTTTTCCTGTGGTTCTTCAAATTCTACCGGACCTTTGTATCCCACCCCACCCCCATGTTTCATTTATCGTCATCATTTCATGTTAGTAGTAAAGGGCGTCACTCTAGACCAAAATGTACTTTTAATTTCCCATAGACTCCTATGTTAAGTCGTTTTGACGATCTTGGCGACACTTGTCGCCTCCAGAACTCAGTAGCAGTAAAGTCGTGTGCAGTCATGCGGAACGACGATTTCTAATCTTAGCCCTAACCCCTAACCCTTTTGTAAGTTTCGCCCTTTATGGGCATTCCTTACCCTTACAAAATTCATTTACAATATCCATAGTGTCTAGTGGTTAAATCGTTCATGATCACCCTTAGAAAAACCTTAACCCTTAACCATAACCTTAACCCCAAACCTCAATCTAGGACCCTTATCCTTAACCTAAATATAATCCTTACCCTTAACAATAACCCTAACCATGACCCCCCTAGCCCTAACCCTAACCATGGTCCTTGGCCCTAACCCTACCCCTAACTCTTTCAACCCTACCCCAACCCTATTTGCATATTTTACCCTTTATGGGCTCTTGTCTCATACCCTAACCATACCCCTTTGCTTTATTAGTTTCGCCCTTTATGGGCTCTTGTTCTATGGTGTCTCTCTCTGTCCTAAGACCCTTTGGTTTCGCCCTTAATGGGCTCTTCTGACCTTTCCCTTACCCTTAACTCTTGGTTGCACCCTTTATGGGTTCAAATCTTGATGTCTCTTTTTTCGTCCTCGGACTCTTGATTCGCCCTTTATGGGCTATCCTGATGTTTCTTTTAGCCCTTGGGCTCTTGTTTCGCCCTTTATGGGCTCTTCTAGTGTTTCATTTCGTCCTAAGGCTCTTGTTTCGCCCTTTATGGGCTCTCCTGATCCTACCCATAACCCCTTTTCCTTTTTATTTTGTAGGTTTCGCCCTTAATGGGCTCCTGTTTCATGGTCCTTTCGTCCTGCGACTTTTTGTTTCGCCCTCTCTTAGTATTCATGTGTTTACCTTCACCGTATGTCTATCATTTTACGTATTCTTCCTTTTTACTAGTGTCATCTGATTGTCACTTGAAAATCTGATATTGTATTATGGTCCGATGCCTTTTCAAATCGTATTGGAATATTTAAATTTGAACATCTGCTCAATTGTATTTGCATTAGAAAGTTGTTTGGTGTAAATTAGGGGGTGAAACCCCCCCCCCCCCAATTAAAATTGGGGAATTATTTGGGTAAAATGGGGGTTTTGGGGTTTTTTGGGGTAAAATGGGGGTTTTGGGGGTAAAATGGGGGGGGATTTTACCCCCCCCCAATTTCGGGGGGGGGGGGGGGAATTAAAAATGGGGGGGGGGGGAATTGGGGCTGCTTATAAGCAGCATTTTAAATCGGACGTAATTGGAATTGAAATTGGTAGTTCTTAGGGGGGTAAGCTAGGGCACTAAATACCACAATGAAAGTATCAGTTTCAATATTTTATTGCTAAGCTACAATCTTGTACAACTATATCTAATTTGCAATCTTCGGAGGTTACATATCTACCATTGCTATTTGCTCTTCTCCAGGAAAAATATTAGTTCTTAAACGTAAGATTTCCGGTGTGTCCTGCCTCATGTCGATCAACATGTATCCGTGGGGTTTTCTGACGGCAGTTTGGTAGGCCTCAAGAAAGTACTTGGATCTTCCGGGGAACATCTGTTGTCCTAAGGTCATGATTTGGGATGTGTCCCTGGGGTTCTTGAATACGACCATGTAATGGGTATTGAGACTGATGGTTCTGTGGTGTTTGTTTTTATTAAACAGGTTCTGTACGATCAGCATGATACTAATGGATCTGTGGTGACTGTATTTGGTAAACAGGTCCGCTATGGCTTGTGTGACGTTGTCCATCTGGTCGTCGATGACGATAAGATGTTTCTCTTCGGGGTTCAAGCTCTCGATATCCGGGAGTCCTCTGATAAACTCGACGTTGTTCATTCCAGAATATAGGGGCTGTTGTACATCGTATGACCACCATATTCGATTGGGTTGGGGAAGCGTCATGTGTTGTATATTGTCGATGAATCTTCTTACAAAGACTGACTTTCCACTTCCGGTAGGTCCTGTAATGACGCTGGTGAATGGATGAGCCCAAGGCATGAAATGGTCGTGGAGTAATCCATCGGGTACGTTAAACGTAAAGGGATCGCTCGTCGGTAAAATGAAGTAAGGCTCTTGTTCTGTCTTCCTATTGCTTATTGGTGTATCAGTTTCAGCATTCCTTTCACTACAAACTACCAAAAGTCTGAATGGTATAGTATTTGTACTTAACCGTACTTAAATGTACTCGACAATTCCGAAAAAGTCTGAAATGTGCTAAACTGTACTCGACCAAAGTCTGATTTTTTGTAAAAAGTCTGAACATGTACTTAATAATTTGAATTAGTCAGAAAAGAACTTAATTTTACTCAAACTCAATTAAATTTAATTATCAGATAGATATGGAAGAAAATGTAAATTCTTAAATGTACTCGACTAAGTCTGAATTGTACTTAACCTTACTAAAACATTCTCGACCCAATTAAATCTTTAATTAACACATTCCTGTAAAATTAGATAAAATCTGTAATATTTGATAGACTTAATTGAGTTTTAATTAGTTAAGTACGTTTTAGAAAAGGTCAAGTACATTTCAGACTTAGTCAAGTACAATTTAGACTAGGTCAAGAACACTTTAGACTGACAATAATAAATTTGAAATCGTCAAGTACAATTTAGTCTTTTTAAGACTTTTCAGACTTTGGTCGAGTACAGTTAAGCACATATCAGACTTTTTCAGAATGGTCGAGTACATTTCAGTATGATTTAGTACAAAAACTATACCATTCAGACTTTTGGTAGTTTGTAGTGTTTGCAGGGGTACTGGAGGTGTTATCAATTTAGATCTTGGTAAAGTAGTTGGCATGGTTCTGTTTCTTTTCACTTTGTTGTGAACTGTTTCGATGTGTCTCTTTACATGGTCTTTTCGGGAAAGTATTTTCCCACAAATAAAGCAATCCATGTTTCCTCTTCGGTATCTAACGTAAGACTGACTCAAACTCTACCTGTCATTTCCTATATCTTTCTCTAACCCTATGTTTTGTTCTATTTTTAACCCTGGCCCTATTCTAACCCTAACTCTCTTCTGCTCTGTCTTTAACCCTAACCCCTAACCTTTTTGTATGTTTCTTTATGGGCTCTTTATGGTGTCTCGTACTTAGTTCTTCTTATATTCCTTATGTATTGGTCCTTGGCTCTTTAACAATAGGATACCCTTAGTTTTTGGAATGGGTCACTTTGGGGTCAAGTCCTGACTGACCACTGACCATTACCACCCTTAAACCCCCAGAATCTGCCTCTAGACCTCATTAGCTCTCAAATGATATACAACAACCCTATATTGGACCTAATTTAGGTATTGGTCATTTTGTGGTCAAGCCCCGGATGACCACTGACCAACACAACATCATCGGAAAGACATTGTCTTACCCAAGACAATGCAACAAACCGGAAGGAAATCGGACAAGGAATAACAAAGTTATGACTTATTAAAAAATAGTAGTATATGATTGGTGAACAGCTTGAATTTCTCGGATATCTCGAATTTTCGCGCGAAAATGAGTTTCCAAAAACCGGAAACTGCGTCATGGGGCGGAACCGGAAGTCACGTCATCCAAGATGGCCGCCGGGATCCAAGATGGCCGACCGGAACCGGATGTGACGTCATACGCCTGCGCAAAAGGGGTTAACCTCCCGTTAACCTCCCGAGAAATACGACTTGTGAACAACATGATATACTACTCATGTTCATTTTATAATCCTTTTCATGTTCATCGCCTGTAAATAACCTATATAGCGTTGCACGGGAGTAAGGGGTTTTAAGCAAGATGCATGCTTGAAATGCTGGCTATGATCCTTTTTTTTTATATGAATGGCCACTTCAAGACTGGTTTTAGTTCATTTTCGGTTATGGACAAGTTTCACATCAACCATATTTATATGATTGTGCTCCTTAGGGTTCTAGGCCCGATTTCAACATCCAGATAAAGGCTATGCTACTTTGTTTTCTACTTAAAGAATAATTATTATTAATATCATTCCTGCTTACATGTATTACTCATGTTTCTGACAATGCTGTGTAACGAGCTGAGCCTTGTTATAGACGAAACGCACTTGAGTCGAAGTTAAATTTATTGTCTAGGATTTTGCAGTAGTTTTTTTATTCCAATTATGCTTTTAAAATTTGAAGAAAACTGTTTTAAAAGAAATATGTTAGAATCCATTTGATCACAGGTTGCCAACATTTTAATCTCAACCTGTTTTCTCAAATTAGTTTTATAGAACTACAACATACGACATACACACACCAGTCATTGTTTGCATAATTATTGTTTGAGAACATATACTTATATTCTGCATGACGTCTGGAATAATGGTCTATTTGCAGTTGCAGTTTTGCTGATTATAGGAATATTGACTTGTATATTATATTTATGTAAGTATAATTAAAAGACAATTAATATTGTCAAGTGTAATTATTTTAAATACAAATAAAAACTATAACAGAAGGAAAATTGCAGGTCCAATTTTTAGATAATAAAAAAACAAATCAAACAAAAAAACTGACAACAAAAAAGTTTTGCTACGCTTGACTAAAACTTTACAACACTCAGTTTTGGACAACCAATCCCAATTATCATTGAAGAAAAGTCAAAACAAAGCAGACTATAAACCAGAAAAATTAAAACTGTAATGGTCCCCTCCTTGTACAGCTATAGAACAACCTTCTTTCATTGCAATCTTAGGGTCCGGTAGTAACACTAACACAGAACCGTTGTGAGACACCATAGGGATATGAGGTGATCATCTTAATAATTAAATTATTAAAATAATCATCAATCTTTTTATCTGCCATTTGGAATTTTTGACCAATCGAATAAGTTATGAAAATCAAATATACAGACCATATGCCGGTGAGGTAAAATTTTAGGCATGTTGAGGAGATAACCACAAGAGTCGATTCCAAAACAGTACTATAGATCAAATTAAACCTTTGGGTGATAAATTAAGTTTTTAACCTACATATTTGTTGTATGAAGGAAACAAAGGTGTAACAAACGGGTAATCAACATCATAAAACCGTTAAGACAAAGAAGAAACCGCTAAACAAAAAATCATCATAACGAAACAAACCACGCAACAACATTAAACACACACACACACACACACACACACACACACACACACACATAACAACAAAACCACATTCAGCAACGTGAACTCAAGTCGAAACGAGAGTGAACTCAGGTGCTCCGGAAGAGTAAACAGTTCCTGCATGCTATAGCACAACAGTCATGTTGCCAAAGATCGATTTAGTGTTGGTCAAATCTAGACATTACCAACCTCTAAGTCAAACCAACATCTATGCTCACTGAGAGATAGAAATCCCGTATTTGTATACAAGCACATGATGTCTTCCGTAAAATTTCTTTAGTGGGAGCAAAGTACCCCTGTGTTGACAATTTGCTTGTCAGCCGTGTAGGTCTATCAAAGAAGTTGTTATACTCCCCACATGCTCTGGAATAAAGAATCAATGGTTATACGTAAACTCCATATGCTGGAGCGGACGGATGTTGCTACACAGAAAGGGAAAGTTAAAGTCATCACGTTTGTCATAGAGCTTTGTACAAAGTCTTCCAAGTGTGTCAATATCGAGAAATAGATCCAAATATGAAGCGGACCTCCTAGAATCTGTAGTGTCCTTTATCTCAAGTTCCTTCGGATAAATGATATGTAAATAGTTCCAAAATCGAGGATTGTTCGGTGAAAGGACATCATCAATATAACAAAATGTGAGATTGAAGGATAAAGCAAGTTTGCGGTCCTTTTTGTCTAGAAGTGATTGTTTTTAAAATCCTGTTACCCTTTTGGTGTTTTTTTTTCAATTGATTATTGTTGTATGAAAAGCATAATAAGCATCAATGTATAATTACAAAAATATCTTAAAACAAGTGAACGATTTCAATAACATCATAAAGATCTTTGAACATTGAACGTTTAATAATTTTGGAATTCTTTTTATAATTTAATCAGTTATGTGCCTGAATGTCAGTAATAGTAGGACATTTTTCACAACAAAACACAATCACAGTTTGGTGAAACCGAACTATAACTCGGAACCATGGATCCATGCGACTAAAACTTATTTTGTTACAAACAAAACAAGAAGGAGTTGAAAATCCAATACATGTGTACTTAATATTACAGGTGTTAAAAAAGAAGATAAAAATGACAAGGCGTACCCTTTGAATCAGCGATGTTCGATTGATCCATTGAAAAGACAGCCTGCAAGTATGTTAATATCATTGTCGTCTGTTACACTAGTTCCAAAAACCACACTCTTTTTGTCAAAGAAAAATGCCTTGTACTCGATTTTGGCTATTGTGAAGCGAATGCAATATACATGTAAAATTTCTAGAAGCATCACTAAATACATGAAACAAAAATATTATATGCCTTACAAATCTCCCATTTCTGACATGTTCCAGATGTACAGGCTGCTTATTGCTATTTTCTATTATATTTTTAAAAAAGGAATAGGAACTCCTTTTCTAACCACATAAACATCTATATAATTATGTTTTTTGTCTTTTTACATTTCCTTTTTGACATTGACGTTTTTTTTTAATTTATTGACATTTTTTCAATCCTCATTACATAAAGTTGAAACTTAGTGTCGAAATCATCAGTATTTAAAATTAAAACACTTCTCCATTAATGTGTCTTTAAGAAAATGCATAACTTTAAAGGAATAATACGTAGGTATCTGATTTATACCAACCTTAGCATAAAATAAGACCTTGACATTATGTTAACACTTTCATTACTTCATGGTTGATATTTGTTTTCACATTTTTATAAGTCAAGTCATTTTTTTTTCGAGAATTCGAACTATTATTTAAAGTACCACTATACATGTAAATTTACTGAGGCATAAAAATACATGTAGCTTAATTTCCTATAAATAACAATTGATTTCATAAATACTATTGACAAAAATTAAATGGAAAGGGAATTCTGTGTCATCACTGATTTTTATTTGAAATTTCATTTGGTACATCAGGCAAAGAAAGCACCAAAGCTTTAAAATATGTGAAGATTACAATAGTTCTTATGAAATTTGTACTTTGAGATGTCGTTTTATCATACCCCAACTTCGAAGAAGAGGGGAGTAAGTTTTACCTGTGTCTGTCGAGGTTCCGTAGTTATTTCTCACTTTCCGTACCGCTTTTTATTTACTCTTAGCTCATCTACTTTTAATCCTAGGTTTTTGATACTTGGTGACAAGCTTTATATGGCCGTGATGCATTATGGGATATGTTTTCAATCAAATATTTATTTCCTGTCCGCCAAAACCTCAATTCAATGACACTTTTGTACTTTATAAATGTTATAATCGACGGATTTTGTTCAAATTTTTCAAAATGATAGAACCCTATGAGTTGTTGGTCCCAACCATCTTTCAAGTGTAGGGGCATTAAGGGGCTGTGCCACGCCCCTCCAAATACCGCCAAAATTAATATGTTTTGAATTTGTCAAAACCCTTTAAGATCCCCACCCTACAACCATATATATTCTTAGTCCTTATGCTTAGAGAAACCATTTGGCACCATAAAAGGGGGCTAAATATCTTTCAAACTATTTAGATCCCCACCCTATAATCATATAAACTATTACTCCTTATGATAAGAAGCAGAGGTACCAATGGGGTATCCGAATGTCAAAAGTCCGAAAGGGCAGAGACAAAATCAGTAAACACCAAAAAGAACGGGACAAAAACAGACAACATGTAAAACATGGAAACACAAAATAACTAAATATCAATCAACAACGCGAACTCCAGTCGAAACAAGAGAGAACTCAGGTGCTCCGGAAGGGTAAACAATTCCTGCTTGCTATAGCACACCCGTCGTGTTGCCAATAGTCCATTCCGGTAAAGGAAGACAAACCAAAACCCTATGACAAACCAACATCTGCACCCATCTGAGAGATCGAAATCCCATATTTGTCTATAAGTGCATGATGTCTTCCATAAAATTTCTTGAGTGAAGACAGCAACCGAGGAGCAACATAACCTTGTGTGAGCAATTTTTGCGACGAAGCATTTGGTACCACATGGGTTCTGATGGGATTCCGTGGTAGTCGGGAGTCATGATTGGGAAAGTTCACTTGGTAGACTTAGTAACGATTTCACTGTTACAGTTATTACTTGTTTGTACCAAGCTTGACATGGACATGATGTATTGTGGGATATATTTTTGGATCCAATATCAAATATTTACATCCTGTTTGCTGTAAAGTTTATATTTAACACATTGCATATATGTAAAAGCGGGGATATCACAAGTAAGCAATGGCACACAGATTTCTTGTTCACTATACTTACGAAGATTATGTGTTTTGACGAAAGAATTTTTGTTTTAAATTGTTGAAAACATACTCCAATATTCTTACATGATTTTTAAACAGTTAAAGATCAACATTATTATTTTAGGTATTCAACTACATCAGGTATCCCTAGAGTCAAGTGTACAAGGTATTGTTTATTCTTTGAGTTATGGGGGCAGCAAAACAGTAGAATGAACTGCCAAATGACTTGAGAAACGGAACTAATTCATACCTTTTCAAAAATCTAATTAAAATGGGAGGGCAAAGTGTGTTTTTTATCTTTAGTATTGGTCAATTTCATTCCTAAGCTTTGCTATGTATGCTATTTGTTTTTATAGTTTGTTGGTTTTAGTGCTGCATATGCAAAATATAATAAGATGTGGAATAAGTGTACGCAACACAGCCTACAATATAAACGACATTTTAAAAAATCCACAACGTAAAACAGCCAGCATGTTTGTTCTTATACATATACGTATTATATGCTTTAAATGTTTTATATGTAGTTCTGTGTGGTTTTCAGTTACTTGTTCTGAATGATTTCAAATGTTAATGCATGCTGTGACCATATTATAGGATTTTCCGTTTTCATATATATGTATGTCTGTCTTACAAAAGTATGTCTATTGTTGAATAATGTATCGACTTAAAATAAAGTTAAAATAATGATTGATGTCGCGTTGTGGTTTAAGTTTAGGCAAATGAAATAATTAAATGGTAAGTAAAACCTTAAACATAAAATGTGCCAAAATTTTCGATTATTAATTTTTTAAGTTATATTGGCTTGATTTTTAAAGTTGTCAGGATTCTTGTTTGGGTGCGAAGGGTTCTTCGTCTCATTAGGAAATTCCTCATTTTTCTATTGTACAGAAAACATTGGACAAGAGCTGAAAGAATGGGAAGAAGAGGACAACAAAACTTTCATCCAGACAAAAGCATCAGAGACCATCTTCAAAACGTTTCAGACAAACAACTGTGTGACTATAACAGGTTCTGCGGGTGTTGGAAAGACAGCTACTCTACGCCACGTAGCAGTGAAAATGAAAAAGTCGGGATATAATGTCTTTCCTATCACAGACCCCTGTTATGTTGACATTTTGTATAGACAAAATTGTAAGACTGTCTTTGTTATTGACGATTTCTGTGGAATATATTCTATAAATAATACTTATGTAGATAAATGGAAAACTTATAATGATAAAATAGCTAAAATTGTTGAGAAAAATAGTTCAGCCAAATTTTTAATAGCATGTAGGTTACAAGTTTATCAAGATGAATTATTCAAATCACTTTTTTTATTTCAAAGATATGAATGTAATTTGTTATCAGATGAGTTAAGGCTATCAAACGAAGAAAAGGTATCTTTAGCGAATTTTTACCTCAAGGAAGAGGCTGAGGAGATCATTAGCTATTTAGACACTTTAGATGCCTGTTTTCCGCTTTTATGTAAAATGTACAGTTTAAAACCGAAGCTTAAAATTAATATTTTTTTCAAAACACCGTATCCAGTTTATGAGAGCGAGATTGACAAATTATGTTCTGAGGGTCACTATCCTAAATATTGTGCTTTAGCTTTGATTGTAATGTTCAACAATCATTTTAAAGAAGAATGGTTAGCAACTGAAGATAAAGATGATATTGATAAAGACATTAGAGATGTTATTGAAAATACGTGTGAGGCCTGTAACGTAAACAGGGGGATACCAAGACGGCAGTTATTAAATGAGATGAGTTCATTGGAAAGTATGTTTATTAAGAAAGAAAATTGTGTTTTCAAAGCATTTCATGACAGAATATTCGATATGATGACCTTTTATTTTGGAAAGAAGATACCAACAACATTGATCAAGAATGCCAACAGTGGTCTTATCAAAGAAAGATTTTTGCTGGACTATACAGACATCGACATCAACACTGAATTTGTTATAAGGATCCCATCAAGGAATCGTGACATTTATTTTAGAAAACTGATATTGGTCTGGTCCAGTGGTAAATTACAAGATGTCTTCAGTAACATAAACATGAAATCACAGAACTTCCGTTGGGCATTTTTATCTTTTATACAAAAACAAGACACATCGAAGCAGAAAAGCTTGGCCACCATGAAGGATTCCCAGAACGATGATGGTGTAATACTGCAATGTTGTTTTATTGGTGATCTAAACATAATACAATGGTGTATTAAAAACAAGGGAAAAGTAAATGCATGTAGAAATGATATGAGTTCGCCTCTGTTTATAGCTTGTCAGGAAGGTCATTCTAAGATAGTGAAGATTTTACTGGACAACAAGGCAGACGTAAACAAGTTAACAAATACAGGAGCATCACCTCTATTGATGGCTTGTGAGCATGGTGATACAGAGATAGTAAAAACTTTACTGGAAAACAAGGCAGACATAAACAGGTCGACAGATGAAGGATTATCACCTCTGTATATTGCTTGTGAGGAAGGTCATACAGAGATAGTGAAGATATTACTTAACCAAAAGGCCGACATAAATAATTGCTTATATAAAGGAGCATTACCTCTGCACATTGCTTGTGAAAGAGGCCATACAGAGATTGTGAAAATTTTACTGGACTACAAGGCAAACGTTAACAAGTGTAAAGATGATGAGACATCACCACTGTATTTGGCTTGTCAGGAAGGTCATTTAGAGATAACGAAGATTTTACTTAAGAACAAGTCAGACATTAATAAGTGTACAGATAATAATATATCACCTTTGTATATTGCTAGTGAGGAAGGTCATAAAGATATAGTGAAGATTTTACTAGACAACAATGCAGATGTTTTCAAGTGTAGAAATCAAGGTGATTCACCACTAAATATAGCTGCTAAGAATAATCATTTACTAATAACAGAAATGCTGAAAAGTAGAGGAGCTGTATAATAAATATACCAGGAAGCTTAGAGATTATATATAAAATTACTTCTGTGTTGAGCACTATCACATACAGGTTAACATAAACACATTGATTAGAATTTGTGGGTTTTTTGCAAAGTAGATATATCGACCTGACATATTTATTTATGTTTTTTTTTTTTATCTTCTTTTTCGTTTTTTTTTATTTTCATCGTTTTTTTTATTTTCATCAATGAAAAGCGCATAAAATCATTCTTAATGTGAAAGCTTTACAAAATGTCTAATAGTAATGACCTGTTTGTATATGTTTAAAAAAATATTAAATCAATAAGTTATTGATAAGATATTGTTAACCAACACAAACAAATAAATTGCTGCAAATCATATACTTCATGTAACAAGCTGTCTGTATCAGCAGGATAATATCAAATGAGGGTGTTACAGTATTCATTATGGATGTTTTCATATTATGTCCATTTTATCATGTATTTCAATTGTGATGTTTTATAACATATTATTTTTTTTTATTTTTGTGAACATAGGAAAAAAGAGTGAGAATACTATGTTGTAAATGGATTTTTGTCTTTTGTCTTTTGTGGAAAATGAATTACAAGAAAAGTATAATAGCTAGGCATCTGATATTTGGTATACAGACAGTTGGGGTTATGGTCTACGCAACTGGCACCATGCCATTTGACCTTGACCCCAATTTCATGGTTCAGCGACTCTGTGAACTTAGATGTTTTTTGAACAAAAAACCCCTTTGTAAGACTTTTGTGGAAAATGAATTACAAGAAAAGAATAATAACCAGGCATCTGATATTTGGTATACACAGTTGTGGTTATCGTCTACCCAACTGGTACCCTTCTGTTAGACCATGACCACAATTTCATGGTTCAGCGACTCTGTGAACTTAGGTGTTTTTTTGGAACAAAAAACCCCTTTGTAAGACTTTTGTGGAAAATGAATTACAAGAAAAGAATAATAGCTAGGCATCTGATATTTGGTATACCGACAGTTGGGGTTATGGTCTACCCAACTGGTACGCTGCCGTTAGACCATGACCACAATTTCATGGTTCAGCAACTCTGTGAACTTAGATGTTTTTTTTGGGCCAAAAAACCCCTTTGTAAGACTTTTGTGGAAAATGAATTAAGTGAAAAGTATAATAGCTAGGCATCTGATATCTATACATATACGATATTGAGATGTGGAATAAGTGTACGCGACACAACAAACATAAACAAACAGCAATTCAAAAAATCACAACGGAAAACAGCAAGCAGTCTTCAACATGACCATAGGTCACTGCTTACCGTCTTGCATTGGCCCAAGACTAATAATACAATACAAAAGTATCAAAACCAATCCCTAAATCATCAACGAAAGACTCAATTCTTGACATAAAACAGTTAACATAGAATGACAAGGACAAACAAAGGCTTTGGCAAAGTTTCCTGGCTTAGGACAGGCACATATAAAATGTGGCGGGGTTAAACTAGTTTTTTGGATCCAACCTTCCCCCTATTGATAAGCTTGCACAAAGCTTCATATAAAACACACTGTAAAACTCAATCGACAAAAGTTCAATTCAACAAGAGAAGAACCTAAGACAAAATACTGTACGAAAACAACAAAACAAGGAGGAACTCTCTTGAGAACACTCGAAGTTACTGACAACTAGCTAAGAAACATTTATCGATTGATGTAAAAGAATCAAATACATCAGTTCTAAATCCGACACCCCACGTCAAAACAATGAATGATTAAGAGTTGTATCACCATACAGAACCGACATACTTGATCGCTGTGGTGCTTATAAATAATACAGTGGATACAAAGTGAAAATTTAACGTTTTAAAGTTACTATCAAGCTATCAATATTTCTGCCAAAACATACCAAATGCAAAGATTTTACTAAAACATTGAATTCGTATCCTTTTTTCAAAAGGTTTTTAAGCCAGTTTTTAATTTCCATAAGGTTGTTTTTGAATTTTTGTGCTTTATAAACTACATTGCTATAAAAGTCAGGATGAGATATTCCTTTAACAATCAGAAATCTACGTGTACAATCAAATTTGTCGATGAGATGTCCATATTTATGTGCAAATTTTGTAAATGATTTGACTAATTTGTGGTAACGGTAACCTTGTTTTAACAATTTTTCTGTAATAAAACGGTTTTTATCATTAAAATCAGACACATCACTGCAAATGCGAGCATACCTGACTAATTGTGAAATGTATACCCCGTAAGCCGGAGCTTAGTATACAGACACATCGGGTTATGGGCTATGCAACTGGCACCATGCCATTTGACCCTGACCCCATTTTCATGGTTCAGTGACTCTGTGGACTTAGATGATTTTTGGGGCAAAAAAACCTCTTTGTAAGACTTTTGTGGAAAATGAATTAAGTGAAAAGTATAATACCTAGGCATCTGATATCTGGTATACAGACACCTGGAGCTATGGGCTATGCTACTGACACATGTCCTGTGACCTTGACACAATTTTTATGGTTCAGTGACTCTGTGGACTTAGAGGATTTTTGGGACAATTTAAACTTTTTTGGAAAATAAATTAAGTTAAAAGTATAATAGCGAGGCATTTGATATTTGGTACACAGACATTTGAGGTTTCGGTCTACACAACTGACAACATGTTGAGTGACCCTGACCATTTTCACGGTTCAATGACTTTGTGAATGTAGATGATTTTTGGGTGGAAAATGAGTTAAGTGAAAAGTATAATATTATAGCAAGGCATCTGATATTTGGGGATTATGGTATACACAACTGACATCACCATGTAATGTGACCTTCACCCCATTTTCATGGTTGAATGACTCATTGAATGTTGGTCTTTTTCATTGTTTCTCAATAACTATGGTAGCTGGAACAAACTTCAGACATTTTTGTGATGGTTAAATGGAATTCTGTCATCTGTCACTTGACCTTAACTTTTTTGATGGCCAAGCTAGACCTTCAATGAGTTCTGTGATGGTGCCGACAGGCGAGACATGCTTTAGTGTCAACTCTTGTAGTAGTCATATCTTTGTCATTTCCAAGGAGATAATCTGAAGCCATTTTTCCAAGATAGGCCTTTTTAAATGGAGAATAGTTTTGTTTTTGTTTTGTTTTTTTGTTTTTTGTTTGTTTTTTTTTTGTTTTTTTTTTTTTTGGAAGAAGGCGGGGTAGTCAAAGAACGAATAAGAAAATCTAGGTTTTCTATCTCTTTATTTCTAATTTGTTCATTTGTTATATTTTATCAGTTCATCTCTATGTCACTTTTTAACAGAAAATACATAATTCTTTTACATTTGTTTTATCCTGCAGCGGGTTTTTTTTATAGACGTTGAAAAAGTACATAATTTTTCGTGTTCAAAGTTTATTGATTTTATACTCTTATTTATCTTTTGTGATTATAAAAATACATTGTTTTTTTTTCAGTAGCGACCTTTTTTTCTTCGTTTGGGTTAGTTGTGAAAGGTATAATGTTTTGACTGGTCCGTCCGTCCGTCCGTCTGTCAGTTCGTCTTTCCGCCAGTCCGTCCGTCTCTCCGTGATCAAAATTTTCATAAGAGATATCTCAGCTATTATTAATCTTAGGCTTTTGATATCTGGTATGTAGTTTCAGGTAGGGGTCTCATATGTTGGGATACGTTTTCAGGTCTGTTGATCATTTACATCCGGTTTTACGAGCCGACTTACACTTTTTTCACTAAATTTTCAGGGTTGAAAATTTTCGTAACAGGTTTCTCAGCAACTATTAATTGTAGTAAACACCCGCAAGAACGGGACAAAAACAGACAACATGTAATATATGGAAACACAAAATAACTGAATATCAATCAACAACGCGAACTCAAGTCGAAACAAGAGTGAACTCATGTGCTCTGGAAGAGTAAGCCGTTCCTGCTTGCTATAGACACAGCTGGTGAAAGTGAAATTGACAATACATACTTCATCCTAGACATGTTGTCTGTTTTTGTCCCGTTCTTGTTGGTGCTTACTGATTTTGTCTCTGCCCTTTCGGACTTTTGACTTTTGGATCTCCCATTGGTACCTATGCTTCTTTGCATGTTTGTGTTGTGATCCTTCCGTTTTCGAAATAGGTTTTAATGGAAAAATACGTTTGTATTCCCAACAATGTTTTAGTTTTACTGAGAATGTTGTTTTTTGTTGATTTTGGTTATTCTTTCTTCATACAATAGGTATTGATATCTGTCAAACAAATGTTTCAACGGTTTTGGTGTATCTTCTACTGTTATAATCAACAGGGGTTGAAGCTGGACCGTGCCAATAGAAATAAATCAACTTCTTAATGTGTTGTCCGATTTTGTTTCTTTTAAATTTCAGTCAGATTTGCAATATCACTTCCGTTTTAAAGGTTCAAACACATTTTCAGCCTCGAATTTCTAATTGTCTGATGTTAATTTACTTGAAAGGTTAAATTTGGCCAAATAGACCAATGGTCAACAATCTGAGAAAATAATGAGATGTGGAATTAGTGTACACAACACAACCCAAATAATAAGCAAACATTTTGTAACCACAATGAAAAACAGCCATCAGCCTTTAACAAAGCCCGTGGGCGCTGCTCGCTGTTTTGCGCTTGACTAAAGGTCACAAAATGATGCATACAATTCAAATACAGTCCTGAAATAGTCAAAGGAAGACCCTTTCTTAAACAAAGAACAAAAATACATACAAAGACAACTACAAACAAAATCTTTTTCTGAGGGTCCTGACTTAGAAGCAGAGGTACCAATGGGGTATCCGAATATCAAAAGTCCGAAAGGGCAGAGACAAAACCAGTTAACACCAACAAGAACGGGACAAAAACAGACAACATGTAAAACATGGAAACACAAAACAACTGAACATCAATCAACAACGCGAACTCCAGTCGAAACAAGAGTGAACTCAGGTGCTCCGGAAGAGTAAGCAGTTCCTGCTTGCTATAGCACACCCGTCGCGTTAGGACAGGCATACGGGGTTAAACTAGTTTTCTGGGCCAAACCTTCCCCCTCTTCAATTCAACAAGAATGTACCGAAGACGAAGACAACAAGTAAAATACGAGACATAAAGGAACACTCCTGAGAACACTCGAAGTTACTGACAACTAGCTAAAACAGCAACTATTGATTGATGTTTAAAAAAATCAAATGTGTCGATAATAAATCCGACGCCACACTTAAGCTTCAAACGATAAATCTTCCAATTGATTTACGATTGTAATGCATAGCTCCCTTCTAGACATAAAACAAGAACAAATTTGTTTTTCATATTAAGAATCATGCCTTAGCACAGGCACACATTAAATTGAGCATATATAGGAAGGTGAATTATTTTTTAATAAAGCTATATAGGCAACTTGTTATCATTATTTATTTTCATTGTACTGTTCATCAAATTCTGTCAACAAAATGTTTCAAAGATTTGCCGTTTTTATAGAGTAACAATGCAACTTTCCCTTATACAAAAATAGAAGGGCGTATAGTGTTCGTGTCAGTTTGTTCGTATGTTCGTCCATCCCAAATCTGAATAACTATCAGGTTAAAATTACATTACAATGAAAAAAGATTTCATCATGAAATTTATGGTATCATAATAAATATCTTAAACATTACATCATAACGTATAAAGAAACAGAAATAAAGCAATAAATGGAACCTCTTTCATTAACATAATGGTTGATTAATAACAGAAAAGTGGATATTATACTTTGTTCTTCTATGAGAGAAGTATGAAATCATCATGAAACTTTATATGATAAATATTGAATATTACATGTCCAAATCTGTACCACATTGTGTAAAAACCCGAGACATCTATATCACCCTGAGGGCCATCGGCCCAAGGACTGATATCAGTCGAGGGTTTATCATATTCAATATATAACTACTTAAACATATGATATATATCAGGATATTATTAGCATACACATATCATCATGATATTTTACACATGGCATAAACTTTATTGATAGATGATTGCAGTAAACAGAACTTCCCTTTTTCATAAATATCAGTAAATAAGTCAGGACCATTGCGATCTTCAATTACATCGGCGTATCTTTGCCTTGTTTTGTGGTTATGCTGTATATGCATATTTCAAGGAGTAGCATTGGAAGGTCAAAAATCCAAAAGTGTTGAAAGAAAATTACTCAAAACCAAGACTTCTAACAGTGAAGCCACATCCAGCATCGATAAAACCGACTACGTGCAGTAGAAGCAAAGATGTACCAAAGGAACGATCAAATATCGTTAATCCGAAAAGACAAAAACAAAACTGATAGACACATCACAACTAAAGAAACACAAAACAAAAAACACACATAACAATGAAACAATCAGCAACGTTAATTCAAGTCGAAATACAGTGCTCTGAAAGAGTAAGCAGTTCCTGGTTGTTAAGCACACCCGTCAAGTTGCCAGTGATCGATTTAGTCAAATCCCGAAAGGATGACATTCATATATTTCTATAACATCTGCGCTCAAAACCAGTTCAGATATGATAAAGCTATAGAGACTTCTTCCCTTTTTCTATTTTTAGTGGTTTTATTATTATTTTTTAAAACTGAGGAGGAAACTGCCTCCTCTGCCTCTATGTAATTTACGGCCCTTCTATTTGTTAACAAGAACATAATGAGTGACAACAACAATTGGGGAGCAACAACTTTAAACAATTCGTCTGTCAGCCGTGACGCTCTATCAAGAAAGTTACAATACGCAAAGCTTATGAATAAAAAAATAAGTTGTACTACGTTAACTCTATATTTGTGCTACCGTCTTTTCTGTTTTTCTTTTTTTTACTTTCCTTAGTGGGATTTTTCTCTTGTTGCATCTGTTATGCTTTCGTTTAGCTTTTAGTTGAATTTTGTTCTTTTACTTCTTGTCTACACAGGCAAACTTTAGACAATCGTCTGACGTACGTTTGTAAAACGTGCGTCTGACGTAACGTATAAACGTACGTTAAACATATGTTTCTAACCGCTGTACGGTAAACGTACGTCAAATAATTGTCAAAACATACGTCAGACAGACAATTAAAAACGTGTGTCAAACATACGTTTACCGTATGTCAGACGTATAGTTTCCTAAAATGTATGAAATTAGTGAGTTGTTTATTTAGTGTGTTTTATTATGAAATAAAGAAATATTGCCGAAATAATTTTTTAACGTGCGTCAAACGTACGCGGTTAGAAACGCCAATTGAATATGCGTTTGATGACATGCATTTAACGTACGTCAGACGCACGTTAAACGCAGTCCACATTTTGTCGTGTAGGATGAAGTATGGATTGTCAATTTCACTTTCAACAGTTGTGTCTTGAAAAGATTCTCTCCTTCATTCAATTTCATCATCTTGGGGTTTTTTTCAGCCTGACTGCTTTCTTTGTTCTTTGTTCTCTCTAAAAAGTTTAGACGTTCTAATATTTTAACCATGTTTAAGGCCAAATTTCATACAGCCTCGGCATTTACAGTCATTTTGACAGTTATGAATTTCTTCAGGCTCATCCCCCAAGTGACCACGATGGTAAATTTTAGCCATATATTTTCCAATTTTATCTCCTCTGGCAGGGGTGTTTCAAAACTTTTGGACACAGTAGTTCTTTCTCCTGTTTGACATTTGGTAATGAACCATCAACCTTTAGTCTAGTTCTCGATAGACTTACTAACTTGATGTTTCTAGAAGTCACTGCTTGTTCAGTCTGACTATTATCAGCAGATCGAGGTATGTCATGTATGTGACAAAAGTTACATTTCCCTGCATTAGTCATATGGGATTGTGGGCACACATCTGGACTTTTTTGTTTCTGAGCACTTAATATATTGTATTAGTAGTAGTTTCTGTTTATCTTCTCCATTGTCCGTTTTTATTCTCAATACTCGATATTCTCTTTGTATGCCTCTTATACTTAACCTTTGGATTTGTATATTTCCACATCAACTTATCCAGAACTGTTTGGAAATGTGTCTGTCTTCACCTTATATGTCTGATTCCTTAATAAATATAGGCTTTACAGTGTTTATATAAGAATCATCTGTATTTGTTCTGAATCTGACAATGTTTGTAAAGGAGGTCGCTATATTGTTTGTATCATTGCTTTGTACTTCTCGGAACGAAATTCTCACAGTTTTACCGAGTTTTCCGCTTCTTTGTGATTTTAGATGTTCAACTGACTCATCATACCAAAGCTGTGTCATTTTTTATACTTATTTTCTATATTTTTTTGTTTTTCTACAGAGCAAATTCACACCAAAGATTGGTAAGTGGTGGCAGTCCTTTCCTTTTTCATTGTTTGATCCGTGTGCTTAGTTGATTTTGAACTTTTTCAATTTCAATTAGGTATGACACATTTGGGGAAAAGTAGCTTCATCAAAAAGAACGAAAACCGCAAGTAAAATATTCCGTAGTCGATTATATAAGACTTATTTTGTGATCCATTAGTGTAGTGAGAAGAACAAATTTAGAGAACATCAATTAATAGAGATGCTCAACTTCCTATTATTGACAACATATTTGTACAGTTTGGTAGGCGTGTTTTTCAGCAGACAATTGGCTTCACAATGGGCCCGAATTGTGCTGTGAGTGAGTGAGTTGGTGTTTTACGCTCTCGCAACACTATAAAGGTTATTTGAAGGCGATGAACTTGAAAAGAGTGATAAAATAAATATGAAATATGGGCCCCGCATGGGAAGGAATTGTGCCCATTGCTTACCAATTTGTGTCTTCGTTCATATGAAGCAGAATTTTCTTACAATCTCTTCTAGACAAAAAAGAAACGCAGACTTGCTTCATTCTTTAAACTCACATTTCGTTTTATTAATGATTTCATTTCACTAGACAATCCTATTTACATCTCACATATCCCAAGGAACTTGAGATTGGGCCACTTACAGATTCTAGGAAGTCAGCTTCATATTTGGATTTATATCTTGAAACACTATATATATACATATGCTTCCAACTATCTTCCGATTCCTTGAAAAGCTGCGCGTGTAAGACTCTTAAGACGACTTAGGGTCCTTGGATTCTGACGTCAGGTCAGTGCTCAGCTCACAGGGCGACCAACTGCGTACCCGGGGTGCCTGAATAGGATTGCCCTCGTCCGCAGAGTTGTCAGGTCTATAATACGGGTGCCCTGACCGCTGACCATAATGTGCCAACGTGTGTGAAGAGAGCAACGCTTCATGCACGTAAATGTCCCCTTTGTGGACTGCCAAGTAGTGCATCACTTGCGCTACTTCCCACCGCTCCCTCTTTCCAGTGGTTTTCAAAATTTACTTATCCACCTTTTCCCAATCCACCCCCATATTTGGTTTTTCATCATCACCATTTCATGTTCATTTTATCATCCGTTCCTTGTTCATCGCCTTTAAATAACCTTTACCGGTATAGCTTTGCAAGGACTTAAAACACCAACACAATCACTCACTGTAAGACTCTTATACGCATTGTCTGGTTCCTTGAGTACAATGGATTCATTATGAATTTTCAATGTTGATTTCAACAAGGTAGGAACACACACAATCATTTGGTCCGTTTTGAGTCTCTTTCGAAATGCAATCGCAAAGAACTAACATGTGGTGTCTAAAAAACCTATGACACCACATTGAAGTACAGTATTTTAAAAGGACATTTCTGATATGTATCGTCTTTTGCTGGTCCCGGGAGGCACTTTGGACCAAAGCAGAGCCTACCTTGCAAGTGACGACTTCGGGTCATGGGATTCCAACATTGGGTTAGTGGTCAGCACTCAGAGATACTGAGTGTATACTCTAGGTCCCTAAATATGGTGGCCCTTCCTCAAAGGAGTTGTCAGGTATAACTTTCGAAAACCCTGACCGCTATCCATGCGAGCCAATATGCACGTAAAAGACCCTTAGTGGACAGCCAAGTAATTCAAACAATATGCTAAATTTTCAGTAGTATAATGGGTCACTATAGAACACTTTGACCCCTATGACCCCGAGTTCATTCCCATAGGCTCCATGTTAAATCGTTGCTATTTTTGGTACTGAATACCCACCCAAGATATCTAGCAGTAAAGTCGTGTGCAGTCATGCGGAACGGCGACTCGTCCCTTTCTTTCGCTCCCTTTTAGTTCGTCACAAGTTTCTTTTATCTATAATTAACTCTTATCTTTCACCCTAGCCCGAACCCTAGCCCTAACCCTAACCTAATCCTAACCCTAGCCCTAACCCTTACCCTAACCCTAATCCTAACCCTAATCTCTAATCCCTTACCCTAACCTTTAACCCTTACCCTCATCTCTAACCCTAAACCTAATCTTTACCCTAACGCAAATCTCTAACCCTAACCCTAACCTTTTCTTCTCTCATCTTTAGTTAGTGTCGCCCCTTTATGGGCTATTGTATGCTGGCTCTTTTCGTCCTCGTACTCTTGTTTTGCCCTTTATGGGCTCTACTGACTCTATCCATAACCCTTAGTCCTAACCTTAACCATTAGCCCTAACGTCAACCCTAACCCTATTTCTTTTTCTTTTGTAAGATTCGCCCTTTATGGGCTCTTGTCTGCTGTCTCTTTTAGTCCTTAGACTTTTGTATCGCCCTTTATGGGCTCTTGTATGATGTTTCTTTTCGTCCATGGACTATTGTTTCGCCCTTTATGGGCTCTCCTGATCCTACTTCTTCCTACCCCCCCCCTTTTGTCTTTTTCTTTTGCTCTTGTTGCTCTTTTCCTTGCTCTTTTTGCTCATTTTACTCATTGTCTTCCTCCTCCTCCTGCTGCTGCTCCTCCTCCTCCTGTTCCCCCCTCCTGCTCCTCCTGCTCCTCCTCCTCCTCCTCCTCCTCCTTTGTTTTTTTATTTGTTTCGCCTCAATGGGTTCATTTTGATTTGTCTTTTTGTATTTTGAGTTCTTTGTTTTACACTATCAATAAAAACTCGGGAGTTAAGGTACAACTTTTATTTACAATTTCTATTTTACAACTTTACAATATCAATATCCATAGGGTCTAGTGGTTAAATCGTTCATGATCACCCTTAGAAAAACCTTAACCCTTAACCATAACCTTAACCCCAAACCTCAATCTAGGACCCTTATCCTTAACCTAAATATAATCCTTACCCTTAACAATAACCCTAACCATGACCCCCCTAGCCCTAACCCTAACCATGGTCCTTGGCCCTAACCCTACCCCTAACTCTTTCAACCCTACCCCAACCCTATTTGCATATTTTACCCTTTATGGGCTCTTCTAGTGTTTCATTTCGTCCTAAGGCTCTTGTTTCGCCCTTTATGGGCTCTCCTGATCCTACCCATAACCCCTTTTCCTTTTTATTTTGTAGGTTTCGCCCTTAATGGGCTCCTGTTTCATGGTCCTTTCGTCCTGCGACTTTTTGTTTCGCCCTCTCTTAGTATTCATGTGTTTACCTTCACCGTATGTCTATCATTTTACGTATTCTTCCTTTTTACTAGTGTCATCTGATTGTCACTTGAAAATCTGATATTGTATTATGGTCCGATGCCTTTTCAAATCGTATTGGAATATTTAAATTTGAACATCTGCTCAATTGTATTTGCATTAGAAAGTTGTTTGGTGTAAATTAGGGGGTGAAACCCCCCCCCCCCCCCAATTAAAATTGGGGGAATACCCCCCCCCCCCAATTCGGTGGGGGTAAAATGGGTAATTTTGGGGTAAAATGGGGTTTTTTGGGGTAAAATGGGTTTTTTTGGGGGTAAAATGGGGGTTTTGGGGGTAAAATGGGGGGGGTATTCCCCCAATTTTAATTGGGGAGGGGGTTCACCCCCTAATTTACACCAAACAACTTTCTAAATTCCGAAAGGGCAGAGACAAAACCAGTAAACAACAACAAGAACGGGACAAAAACAGACAACATGTAAAACATGGAAACACAAAACAGCTGAATATTAATCAACAACGCGAACTCCAGTCGAAACAGAGTGAACTCAGTTGCCCCGGAAGAGTAAGCAGTTCCTGCTTGCTATAACACACCCGTCGCGTTGCCAATAGTCTATTCAGCGTGTCAAATCCGGTAAAGGAAGACAAAACAACACCCTATGACAAACCAACATCTGCACTCATCTGAGAGATCGAAATCCCATATTTGTCTATAAGTGCATGATGTCTTCCGTAAAATTTCTTGAGTAAAGACAGCAACCGAGGAGCAACATAACCCTGTGTGAGCAATTTTTGCGTCAGACGTGTCGCTCTGCTTAGGAAATCGATGTAAGTCCCGCACGCTCTGGAGTAACGAATCAATTGAGATACGTAAACTCCATAAGCTGGAGCGGACGGAATGTTGCTACACAAGAAGGGGAAGTTGACGATTAGAAAGTTGAAGTCATCACGTTTGTCATAGAGCCTTGTTGAAAGTCTTCCTTGAGAGTCAATTTCGAGAAGTAGATCTAAATATGAAGCAGACTTCCTAGAATCCGTTGTGTCCTTTATCTCAAGCTCCTGGGGATATATGAGATGGAGAAAGTCGCCAAATCGAGAATTGTTTAGTGAAAAGACATCATCAATATAACGGAACGTGAGATTGAAAGAGAGAGCTAGTCTACGGTCTTTCTTGTCTAGAAGAGATTGGAAGAAGTCTGCTTCATATGAATGAAGAAACAAATCAGCAAGCAAAGGTGCACAATTAGTGCCCATTGGAATCCCTATTGTTTGCTGAAAAACACGTCCACAAAACTGAACAAATATGTTGTCAATAAGAAAGTTGAGCATGTCATTATTTGGTCTTCTGTAAATTTGTTCTTTTTCTTAGACTCATTGATGACAAAGTAAGTCTTGGTATAATCGACTACAAGAAATTTGTACCTGCGTTTTCCATTCTTTTTGAAAAAGCTGCGTTTAATCAGCTGTGCCAATCGCGATTTCAGTTGTCATGTGGAATAGAAGTGTAAAGTGTGCAGAAATCGAATGTTTTGATGCTGTTACAAGATGAAACTGATTTAGAGTTAAGAATCTCCATCAGTTCTTTCGAATTCTTCAGGATCCACATTTGATTAACACCATTTCTAGAATAACAACAATCGTAATATTTCTGGAGGCCGGATTTTATTGCCGTAAGTATTGAAGTCAACAGAACTGAAAGAGGTTTAGTTGTACATTTGGATGACCCTGCAATGAAGCGCTGTTTGTATGGATTTTTATGTAATTTGGGAATCCAATACAGGGATGGAATGTCATCATTACTGCCACCAACAGAAAGGCCGAAGGAGGAAATGACAGATTTGTGATCACGGTCAATGATTTCCTCCTTTGACAGTGGTGAAGCCGTGTATGTGGTGCTATTGCTGGTACAACCAACCCCCGATTCAGCTGTCAAACAGTCAATATAGTGTTTCTTGCACACAAAAATGATGTTATTTGGTGCTTTGTCTGCAGGTACAACAACATATTTGTCATGTAAGGTGGACACTGTTTTGACAACATCAGCATACAAATGTTTAAAGTTTACTGATTTGCTTAACTTTGTTTCATTGTAAATATTTATATTTGTATTTTTAAATGATAATTACATGCTCAATATTTGGCGCAATGATTTGCAAAAACAGTATCTTGAATCTTGTTCATCCATAGTATATAGCCAAAATTGCGCTGCTTTTGAGTAAAGTAGTAACTAAACTAGGGAAAACTGTTTTAGCGCACTAAACCGGATGTCTCCCCTTCCCATACATTGTATTTACCAAAATAACATTATTCAACCTCGAGGTCAAAAGGTCAAAGTCACAATGACATACATTGTACGACAAATTGTTTAATAATGACACATCTACATTCTTAATATCAAAGTCCTATGTCAAGTGAAAAAAGTTATGTCCTGGTAGGCTTTGAATGTAAAATTGGCATTTGTTTGACCTTTAATTAACAGGTCTAGGTCATTAAAGTTGGCAAAACATTGGTCTTATGATGACACATCGTCATGTCAAGGCCCTATGTCAAAAGATAAAAAATATATAGAGCCCAAACATGTTTTGCATGTAAAATTTGCATTAATGTGACCTTGAGGTCAAAGGTGAAATGAAGGCCATATAGGGTTGCGACACAAAGTCTTATGGTGATACATCTACATGTCAAATATCGAAGTCCAATGTCAAAGAACAAAAAAGTTACAGGCCGGACACACTTTGCATGTAAAATTAGCATTAATTTGACCTTGAGGTCAAAGGTCAATGTCATATGAAGGTCATTCTGGTACGCGACACATTGTCTCATGGTGATACATCCACATGCCAAATATCAAAGCCTTATATCAAAGGATAATAAAGTTATGACCCGGACACGCTTTGTATGAGACAAAGAATAAGAAGACACAAAAACAATATAACTAACATTTCTCAAATTGGATTGAAAGCAAGGTTCCCCACCTTTTTGGCAGACTTTCTTTCCGACTCTGTTATATTGTTTAATTTAACGGAAAGTGGAGTTAAATGAGAGAGTAAGTCTACGATCTTTTTTGTACAGATGTTATTGTAAGACGTCTGCCGGGCCTTCACATGAAATGAAGAAACGAATCAGCAAGAAAAGGTGCACAACTAGTGCAAATTGAAATCATTGTTTTTTGCTTTGGAAAACTTGCTTATTCATGTGTTAATAGTAAGTGTGTGTTTTTATAGCTAATGCTCAAAATTTCTTTGATAAATAGTTCAACCATGAACAATCTAAATTTATGGGTTTTTTTTCTAAAAAGCATTTTAAAATGTCTATTGAAAGTCCCGAATCCTTCATTTTTAAAACAGAATATGTGTCATGCATCTATGTCATATACATAAAACCCAGACTAAATTCTTTTTTCTTTCTGTTGACATTTTGAATAGTATCTTTATTAGATCATTAATTGTCTTACGGGCATGTTGTGTTTTTTGTTGTTGCCCCACTGAATAGATGTAAAGTATCAGTGGAACTGTGTGCCATAAACTTTGTTCAACCCACTATCTCTTTAAAAATAATGGGCATTTGTAAAGCAAAATAGTGTCCTATGAAATTTTGTCCACCCTGCCATTCTTAACACTGAAAAATCTAGAGGACAAAATTTCATATCTCTTAATCGTTTTATTCCGTCCTTTGACTTCATCATAGGAGTGAATGCCACTCAAGACAATATTTCACAGCGGACACTATTTTATGTTACACATTGTCCCATGTGCCATGTAATAAGTCAAGATCATTAATTGTGATTTCAAATTTTTCCAGTATGTTTTATTTGATTTCTTATCCCTTTTTGGACTTTTAAGATTGATAATTTTGTAAATTTGTGGTAAAAAAAATGTAGCTGCCTTTACTAATAGATTATCAAAATAAATTACCCAGCTGTACAAGTACAGTATGCACTCATGATTTTGCTGTTAGACTGCTCTACACACATCAAAACCTTATGATCAGGATTTGACAGTTTCTGTGATGCTTTCAATAAACTATAGTCACCAAGGCGCTGATAAAAAAGCTCTTTGATCCAATTACAGGAAAAGTAATCATACGCCTTTCCAATTTCCCCGTCACTCGCCACTATTCAAACAGGGGAAGTAGCGACTAAAAGAAGTTATGGATTGGTGTATATGAATTACAAATATATGAAATGTTAACTTTAAAAATACTATCTGTATAACTCATGCCTCAATAAATAAACAGTTCTTACAATGGACTTAGTTACTGGTTAAACAATAAATTTGAAATGGTACAAAAAAATTTTTTGCATTGGTCTTTAGAATATAGCACATTGTATTTTTTAAAATATACATACTTGTACCCCTCAGTTTGTCAGTCTTAAAAAATGGTCCAAATCTAACCAATTCCTTTTTTTGTAGCACACTCTCTTATAAACTGGCATTTGAATCATTTCATGTGATGAGTTTACAGCTTTTTGTGACATTGACATTTGTTGCAGAACTTAATGTACTTAGTAACATCTTTGATGATGTCAATCCAATAATACCTTTCTTTTATCTTGGCACTTGTCTTGTTTATCATTTAAATAATAGAAATTTATGAAATTTTAGCATTTTCTCATTTTAATAACTAAAGTGATCAAAGTGATCAAACCACTTAAAAGTCAATAATTGAATAAAAAAACTTCCCCCAGCTCCTTTACAATGATGCAAAGTTTTAGATAAACTGGTGCATAAAAACTTTAACATTTGTTGCCTAACGAGGTCTCTTGTTTGATTAATCAGACTTTAGTGTATAAGAAGCAAAGAGGCACCAATGGGGCATTCAAGTGTCAAAAGTCCAAAAGGGCAACGACAAAACCGGCAAACACGAACAAAAACAGCACGAAGAAACACAAAATACAAAATCAACCGAACGGAAATCAACAAAGCGAACTAAGGTCGTGACAAGAGTGAACAAGTCGGGTGCTCCGGAAGAGTAAGCGGTTCCTGTCTGCAATAGCATACCCGCCGTGTTGCTAATTTCCTATTCAGTATGTTAAATCCGGTAAAGGAAGACAAAACAAATTTCTACGACAAAACAACATCTGCACTCATTTCAGAACTTTGTTTTTTGTTCTCACACACCTATTCATAATGTCAAAATATCCTCATTATCTAATTAATGAAGGTCTATCTAGATACAAAATGGGTAATAAACAATGTGATTTTATTTATATAAGGGTCATGAAAATTGTTGATTTCATATAAACGGCGGTCATGAAAATTAAAAATTCTATATAAACATTGGCATTTAATTCAAATCGAAAGTGTCACATCCCCATAGAAAACTTACCAAGTTACCTCCCCCCCCTTTGGGTCTAGTTTTGAGCTGCTTTGGGGAGGGTAAGCAATTCCTTGTCATTTGTGATTGTGGTTCATCTTCTACACGAGCTGTTGCTGTTGGAAGGGTAAGCGAATCCCTTGTCAGTTGTGTGTGTGGTTAATCTTCTACAACAGTAATTGTTGTCGGGAGGGTAATTGCTTCCCTGCAGTTGTGATAGTGGTTCATCTTCTACTAGAGTTACTATTGTTTTGGGGAGGGTAAGCGATTCCCTTGTCAGTTGTGATAGTGGTTCATCTTCTACTAGAGCAACTGTTGTTTTTGGGAGGGTATGCGATTCCCTTGTCAGTTGTGATAGTGGTTCATCTTCTACATGAACAACTGTTATTTTCGGGAGGGTATGCGATTCCCTTGTCAGTTGTGATGGTGGTTCATCTTCTACATGAGCAACTGTTATTTTCGGGAGGGTATGCGATTCCCTTGTCAGTTGTGATGGTGGTTCATCTTCTACTAGAGTAACTATTGTTTTGGAGAGGTAAGCAATTCCCTTGTCAGTTGTGATGTTGGTTCATCTTCTACAAAAGGCAGCGTTTTCTGGATGGTAAGCAATTCCCTTGTCAGCAGTGATTGTGGTTCATCTTTAACAAGAGTAACTGTTGTTGGGCGGGTAAGCGATTCCCTTGTCAATTGTGATGTTGGTGCATCTTCTACAAGAGGAACTGTTTTCTGAATGGTAAGCAATTCCCTTGTCAATTGTGATGATGGTTCATCTTCTACAAGAGGAACTGTAGTTTCTCAGAGGAGAAGCGATTCCCTTGTGAATTGTGATGGTGGTTCATCTTCTTCAAGAGTATCTATTGTTTTAGGGAGAGTAAGCAATTCCCTTGTCAGTTGTGATTGTGGTTCATCTTCTACAAAAGCTGTTTTGGGGAGGGTAAGCGATTCCCTTGTCAGTTGTGATGGTGGTTCATCTTCTACAAGAGTATCTGTTATTTTCGGGATGGAAAGCAATTCCCTTGTCATTTGTGAGGATGACCACCAAATTCTTCATGACAAAGTTTCAAAATATTTTTTTCTATATAATCTAATTGCTTTTAAAAATGTTAAAAAGTCTTCTAGACTTATTCCAATTAGTCCTTTGAATTAATGCCTATTACTGTATATTAAAAATGATTTTTATATGAGGCTTTATTGCTTTAAGCTACTTTTACAATTCAATAAAAAAAAGTGAGAAAAGAGGTCACAGTTAGACTTAATGACAAATTATTTCTGAAGACTCAGACGTAAATAAATTTGGCAATCGCTTGGACATGAAAAGGAAGTAAATTTGTAGACATTATTGGGACTTTACCAATAAATGTAACGAAAACAAAAGTAAAAAACGTCCTAAAAATTCATTCGGATTTTTCTCGAGTTTCGTGACTTTTCCTTGACGCCTTGCTTTTCATGTCCAAGCGATTGCCAAATTTTACAAAATTGTCCGACATGGTTAATTAATTTAACCAACAAAAAACCAAGGCATTAATCATTGCAAATAGAAATCTAAAGCTTGGAAT
>CAXARO010000687.1:0-54534 GCA_963971305.1 Arcuatula senhousia
TCAACAGGGGTTAAAAAAAACAAAGAAAAGAATCGTACATATTACATATTAGAAAACTGAAGATTGCAATAGATCAGACTTGGTAAAGATATTTATACCCCACGCAACGAAGTTGCGAAGGGTATAATGTTTTTGACTGGTCCGTCAGTCCGTCCGTCTGTGATCAAAGTTTGTAATCGCAACTCCTCTTTAAGGAGGTTTGCTCCTCATATTTTGGAATTTTTGTCAGATTTTCGTGATCCTCTGGTTTTATCCATCTATTATGCTTGAATTTTTTTGCCCATGAACCCCCTATTTTCTTTTTCTTATTCAAAAATATGTCCACCGAATATGCAATTCACAAAATTTTATAAAATTTTATTTACTCTGTCATACATTTTAAAAGGCGTCAAGATGTTAACTTGTGGCAATGTTAAAGTAATGAAAAATCTAGAGAGAACCTATTTCCCGCCAAAATTACAGACGCTTATAGCATAAAAACGAGCACATGGACCTACATTTTTTCCTTGCTTAATTTGATCATTTATTTATATTCTTTAAAACAAATGCAACTTTATCTATTTTTAGGTACAAACCCCCTTAACTACTGAACAGAATTTAATGAAACTTGGTATGCAAGAAGTACACCATATGTAGTTGTGCATACTAACAGGAATTTTTGATCCACAAATTTTTAGCTCACCTGGCTAAAGGCCATGTGAGCTATTGCCATCACTTGTCGTCCGTTGTCGTCGTCGTCCGTCGTCGTTAACTTTTCTTCAAACCTCTTCTCCTCTGAAACGGCTGCACAGATTCAAACCAATTTTGGTCTGGTGGTACTTTAGGGTATCCCCAACAGAACTGATGTGGGGATTTTTGATTCGTCAAAAAACATGGCCGCCATTGCTAAAAATAGACCAGGGGGGTCAGACTACTGTTTTTGGCTTGTAAATCAAAAAGTATAAGAGATAGATGAAATCTGATGCCACGCTACTGCTTCAGCATCAAAAGCTCTACAAAAGTCTTCATTGAGACGAAGTTGTCAGATGACCCCTTATGGGAGTTACGGCCCCTTACAGGTGAAAAATAGCATTTTTTCATGTTTTTGGCCTATGGAATGAAAACTATTGCAGATAGAGAGAAGCTGTTGCTTGCTTAAATGTTCAGTTTATTTAGCTCTATAAAAGTCTCCATAAGGTCAAAGTTGTCAAATGACCCCTTATAGGGGTTATGGCCCCATAAAGGCAAAAAATAGAGTTTTTGGCCTATAGAATGAAAACTATTGCAGATAGAGAAAAGCTGTTGCTTGCTTAAATGTTCAGCTCGTTTAGCTCTACACAAGCCTCCATAGGGTCGAAGTTGTCAGATGACCCCTCATAGGGGTTACAGCCCCTTAAAGGCAAAAAATAGTGTTTTTGGCCTATAGAATGAAAACTATTGCAGATAGAGAAAAGCTGTTGCTTGCTTAAATGTTCAGCTCATTTAGCTCTACACAAGTCTCCATATGGTCGAAGTTGTCAGATGACCCCCTTTAGGGGTTACAGCCCCTTAAAGGCAAAAAATAGTGTTTTTGGCCTATGGAATGAAAACTATTGCAGATAGAGAAAAGCTGTTGCTTGCTTAAATGTTCAGCTCATTTAGCTCTACAAAAGTTCCCATAGGGTCAAAGTTGCCAGATGACCCCTTATAGTGGTTACGGCCCCTTAAAGGCAAAAAATAGTGTTTTTGGCCTAAAGAAAGAAAACTTTTGCAGATAGAGAAAAGATGTTGCTTGCTTAAATGTTCAGCTTAATTAGCTCTACAAAAGTCTTTTTTAGGGTTGAAGTTGTCAGATGACCCCTTTAAGGGGTTATGGCCCTTTAAAGGTGAAAAATAGTGTTTTTTGCTTTGGAATGAAAACTATTGCAGATAGAGAAAAGCTTTTTATTGCTTTAACATTCAGCTCATTAAGCTATACAAAGTCTTTAAAGGGTTGACATTAAGACCAGGTGAGCGATTCAGGCTCCTGGGATCCTCTTGTTGTTGGAGTTATGGCCCTTTGGACTTAGAAATTTGCAGAAATAAAAATAACAACAAAGTTCCAGACAATAAATTTTGCTACGCCTGATGCCCGTTTCGTCTATTCAAGACTCTTCAGAGGCGCTCTACCAAAAATATTGAATATGCCAAACACCATATGATTATGAAGAGCATAAAACAATAAAACCAAAAGTACCAAACTGGGGAACCAAATCATTACTAAGATGATCAACCTATGTCTGGGGTAGGAAAAACCTTAGGGTTTAGACAATTTTGAAATTTAAACGGATAATTTAAAGCTTTGATGTGTTCTCCAACACAAAAGTGTTGGTGCCGGAGCGGGCTAACCTCGGGGAATTAAAACTCCACCAGCAGTGCTAACCTTCACAGATGTTCGAAATAAAAATGACAACAAAGTTCCAGACAATAAATTTTGCTACGCCTGAAAATCATGATCACAATTTGTGATCGCAACTCCTCTTAAACTACTGAACAGAATTTAATGAAACTCGGTATGCAAGAAGTACACCATATGTAGTTGTGCATGTTACCAGGAATTTTTGATCCGCAAATTTTTGTGGGAGTTATGGCCCTTTGGACTTAGATATTTGCAGAAAATCATGATAACAGTTTGTGAACGCAACTCCTCTTAAACTACTGAACAGAATTTAATGAAACTTGGTATTCAAGAAGTACACCATATGTTGTTGTGCATGTTACCAGGAATTTTTGATCTGCAAATTTTTGTGGGAGTTATGGCCCTTTGGACTTAGAAATTTGCAGAAAATCATGATAACAGTTTGTGAACACAACTCCTCTTAAACTACTGAACAGAATTTAACGGAACTTGGTATGCAAGAAGTACACCATATGTAATTGTGCATATACTGGGAATTTTTGTGGGAGCTATGGCCTTTGGACTTAGAAATTTGACATAATTTTGTTATGATATTCAAATACTTGCACATTCACTTTTACAATCATCTTAAACTACTGAACAGAATTTAATGAAACTTGGTATGCAAGAAGTACACCATATGTTGTTGTGCATGTTACCAGGAATTTTTGATCCGCAATTTTTTGTGGGAGTTATGACCCTTTGGACTTAGAAATTTGCAGAAAATCATGATAACAGTTTGTGAACGCAACTCCTCTTAAATTACTGAACAGAATTTAACGAAACTTGGTATGCAAGAAGTACACCATATGTAATTGTGCATATACTGGGAATTTTTGATCGGCAAATTTTTGTGGGAGTTATGGTCCTTTGGACTTAGAAATTTGACATAATTTTGTTATGATATTCAAATACTTGCACATTCACTTTTACAATCATTCAATATTATTGATTCCTGTAGCTCGATACTAATTCCTCAAGGATAACATTGATAGTCCAATAGCTGAACCGGGTGGGGTATGTGAGTGTGCTCACTAAGGTTCTTTCATTAAAACGTCATGCTAGACTAAGCTTGGTTTTAATGTGGCAAACAACTCTCTCTCATTCAAGAGTATACATTTCTGTCTGCAAATGTTATATTTGGAGTATGATATCAAGTCAAAGATTCCTTATTTCCATGAATTCACATTTAACATAAGCTATCTAACAGGACATTTGTTTGTCATTTTTGTCATACTGTTTGTGAATAGAGTGAAAGATATCATTGTGTCAACAACAACAAATAAAACCAGAAAAAGCCAGGAAAACAATTCACAATTTAGTTGGGACATTTATTCCATTTCTACTGATCGGAGATGTGTCACAGAGTATCATGCACTACCCTAGAGTGCTTGGTTTCCTTGAGAGGATACAGGCAACAATTCATGCACATCTCTTTATTATGTACTTCCTGCATGTAAAGATTGATCAAAATCCATCAAACAGTTTTGGGACAGTTGCATTATGAGGACAAAAGGACAGAGACAAAAACACAGAATGATTCTCATATTGCCTCAACTTTTGTTGCAGGTATAAAACAAGAGTTAACACTGCAAATTTGAAATATGGGTTAAAAGTTCACCAAAAGCTGTATGTGTCAAAAAACTTTGTCAGTCCACCATGGGCAGCATGTGTCCAGAGCAAACGACTTTCCATATTGGGCATAAAACATTCTGGGTTCACCATACATTCATAATTTATTAATTGAGTTAAAAAAAACAAATCTAAACTCACATCTTCTCAATATACAAATGAAAACTATAAAAGTTACTTATTGGTTAGTGTTTGTTTTGATTAGTGTTTTGCTGATTGTTGTACTGAGATTCCTATTATGTCTTCAAAGCCTTGTTGCGCTGTGTGTTACTAACGATCCCTCAGATCGCAATGGAAGAGGGAAGTTTTGTGCACCATAAAACCTGGTTTTACACACCATTATTTAAAATGCCTGTACCAAGTCAGGACCATTGCGATCTACAACTATTCGGGTGTGTCTTCCGTATTTTGTCTTTTCTCTTGGACATTGAGATTGATCCTCCGAGTTCGGTAATTTTGTTATTACCTTTATTTACTCAATGGTAAATCCAAGCTAAGGTCAAGGTCAAAAGATGAGGATGCTGCTGAAACAGTCTCAGCACTGAAAAAGTTTTATAAACCTATACCTTATAGTTTTTGCTAATACAGAAACATTACTATTGTTATCTACTGAAAATGGTCAAAGTCACTCAACTGGAAATTCAAAGCTCAAGGTCAAAGGATGTTGATGTAACTGTGCTAAGCTACTACTGGTGCATATGCATATCAAGTTTCATCAACCTAATACATATAGCTCTACAGATAATACACGTATTGAAACTTGTCAAAGTCACTCAAGCAGAAAATCAAGGATATGGATGCAGCTGTGCTTAGCTATTACTGGGGCATATGCATACCAAGTTTTATAGTTCTTGAAATATGGAAGTGCACATAAATCTTTAACACTAAAAGTTAACACCACCACCATTACTGCCAGTAAGTAACACCGATGTCTTGCTCTGCTTTGACGGTGAAAAAAATGTGTATACTTCGAAAAGACTATCTTTTTACTTACTCAAGGAACTTAATGCAAAGGTTTGAATTATTTTTAAAAACTAAGAAAAATTCTGGCACTCTATAAATAATAATTTAATATACACAAAATTGAGCATTATTTTACCACCACTTTTCGTAAAATATAGATTGTTTATCAAGTCCTTGATTTAATAATAATTTTTCCATATCTGCTATCATGGTTGAAGGTCCACATGTATAAGATCGAGTCTGTTTTGTCCGCAACCAATTAAACACATTACTGACGTCATTTTCTGCTATTCTTCCAGCTGCAAAAGAAAGATAGTACAATACTAAGTCATTGTTGGAAATAGTGGAAAAGTATTATTCTTTGTATTATGTACAACATTTTTAAGGTTATTATGAGGGTGTCACAGCCCTTTTGGTACGCGGTATTCTGTGCTTTTCAAAGGGTATTCAGTACGCCAAGGTGTGGTAAACGGTACGTGATGTTCCAAATTTTTAGGCTTTTGGTAAGCGTACGCCATGATATTTACAGTATTCGGTATTCCAGTCTTTTTAAAGGTATTCTGTCCTTTTTTAAACGGTATTCGGTATTCCAGGGGCAGGCTCTGTGAAACCCCCTATTATGTGAAGGTCTGATGGAAAGCAGGTATTAGGAACATGAATTGGAAAAATTGTTGATGAGATGAACAAAATATTAATAAAGATGTAAGAAAATGAGAAGTGAGAAGTGTACATGAAATAGCTAAAAGTATATGTTGGCTGCAATTTAAAACTTCATAATGGGGAAAATTGTTTAATTTTTTAAAACAAAAAGCTCCTAGGAGTCTCAATTGCTAACATTGTACATCTTTTTCATATGACAGGTGCAAAAAAATCTAGTTCATGGCACCAAAAGTTCCTTTTTGTATAAAACCATTGTAAATGGCAAGATGCACATCTTTAATGTATCTATAGAACTCCACTTGGTTAAAAGACAAGATGGTGACCTGACAAAGACCTGCTTTTACCTTGGAAGATGCAGATAAAAAAGATTACTACATGTAGCCATTGTCCCCCACCACTGCATTAAAGTTCAAAACTTACTAAAATTTGAAGAATTAAAATTGCATTGTGATATGATTACCTACATACCATGACAAACAATCCTACAAAATTTCATCAAAATCTGTGCACATTAAGTGTTCTTTGACCTAAGATGAATACATTGGACTAGGAAAAAACCATAATAGCATCTTTTTTTGAAAACCGAGTTTTAGTTTAAAAGAATTTCTTTATCAATCGAGGAAGGCTCATCTTGTTGCATGATCCATTTTTGATACTGACAAAACCTAAAACATAATGACTTCACAAAATCCGGAATTTTAGGAATGACCTCAGGCTTCCAAAAAGTGACGGAAAGCGTGTGATAAATTACCAGAAGCAGGCGTGATAAAGCTTTATCAGCCTCGTAGAAGACGTCACAGCTATATCAGCCACGGAACATGAAACCTCGAACACAATTTCTTTATTAAAACAACAGGCTTATAGTCAAGTGAAAAAAATCCTCTGTTAACTATAAGTATATGATAAAGCTTACTCCTATAAAAGTTGTTGAATCAAAATGGCAGTGCGATATGACCAACTACATATTATGACATACAATCCTACAAAACTTCATCAAAATCCATTGACCAGTCTCAGAGGAGTTGTGCTCGCAAAGTTTTGCTATTACATCAAATAAACAAAGTTGATAAAGTCCCATAACTCCTATAAAATTTGTCAAATCAAAGTAGCAGTATGATTTGATCAACTACATATCATGACAAACAATCCTACAAAATTTCATCAAAATCTGTTTAGCAGTCTCAGAGGAGTTGTGCTCAAAAAGTTTTCCTTAATGACCTAAAATGAACAAAGTTGATGAGTTGCACTTACAAAAGTGTGAAGACAGACGCATGGACAAAGAAAGACCATTACTAGGTCCCTCTGTCGAATTTTGGTGGGGGACAAAAATCATTTACTTCAAAGTGTGTGATATATTGAGAGATATGTGATAAAAAAGTGATAAGGGTACACAATAAATTTATAAATCCTGGTCAACAACATTTTTAGTTTGATGGCATGCTATTTTTGAAGAATCAGACTTTTCAAATTTTAAAAGTAAATAATTCTAAACTCTTTGACTAACCTTTTACACCATTGACAGCTGATTCTTGAGTTATAAAGAACTGACACCTCAGTTGATCATGTGACTCTGATGCTTCTTCTATCTCTGCCTGTCAAAAATATATCAAACATAAAAACTCAAACCTCTTTTATAAGGAAAATGATTAAGAATAAGAAAATGTTATCAATGTGTGTGTGTTGTATTAATTTTTTTTCTGTAACTATGCTAGAAGAATACTATAGGAAAAGCAAATTTATCAACAAAATGACCAAACAAAATTAAAAAGTCAGCATTCACTCATTTGTAGGTTGCAAGGAAATTTTTGAAATCACTTTATAAAAGATTTTAAGGCATGTATTCATGAGGTCAAAGGTTGTTTTCAATGTACATTTAAGGTTAGTTGCTTTTAACCAAATAAAGGTTGAAAGTCACCACTATAGCCTTCAGGTCTCAGGTTCTTCTTGACTCTGTAGATGAAAAGAATTTAAAACAACATGTAATTAATATTTTCTCATTCTACATTTTAGCATTACAAATAACTTTATCACCTTGAATATAAGTTCATCATGTGTAGCAGCACTGTACAATAACATGACTCTCTCTGGCGATGAGCTGAGCTTCCCTAACTTTAACATATCCTGTATATGTCTATATATACTAAGCAGTGGGTTTATACCAATACCCCCTGCTATAAGCAGTAAGTCATGCCTTGGGTCTGCTTCTGTAGGGTTGTAATACACATCCCCTCCAAATCTAATCTGCACTTGAGTATTTTCTTTACACTACAATATAAAGCAGAGAAAAATAGTACTTTTAACTAAAAATAATATGATTTGAAAATTCTTATATGAGTTAAAATTGATTCGACTTTTAAGGTTCATCTTTACACTTTGGAAAATGACTGATATTTCACGTCTTTTTACAGTCTATGTGGAGCCTAAACTACACATTCAATCGCTTAATAAGGCGTAACAGCGTCTAGATAAATATTTTTTACAAAAAGTTTTAGTATTTTGTAGGTGTAAATTTGATCTGTTTTGCCGGAGCATTTTCGTTGCGTTTTTCAGATTACCCAAATATAGCCAAATATCAACCTTGCCCTGTCAAATGGCCTCCACGTGCAAGGTTGTTCTATTATTGATGTTATTAAATCTACTCACAATCGATTTTATGGAAGGTTATTAAGGGGTAATTCATGCTTTATTTAAGGTACATTTTAAACGGAAAGAAAATGAATAGAGAAAACAACAATATTTATCTTGTTAAATAGAAGGGAAAATGAAAGGCGATTTTTATAGCTAGACGCTGCTACACTTTATTTTTTATTTCTATGCGTAGTTTAACTCGTACATAGACTAGAAAAAAAGGTCAAATAACTACCATTTTTTTCGAAGTGTAACCATGAACCTTAAATTCAAGTTGAAAATTAAACATATGATTTATTAATATATATACATGTACCGGTACTCAGCAACACAAATAACGCACCACTTCTTTCCTTCCAGGATTCTTTAAAATGTTGAAATTTTAATAATTTGTTTATGCAAAATAATAAATCAAACCAAATGCAATAAAAAACCAAGCCATTATTTCTGAAGATGGCACCAGTGGCCTTATGGCATGAACTTTTGATAAAGAATTGAAAAAAACAAAGTCTAAAATTGATCATTTCAAAAATGTGTGTTTCTGAAGTTTTTGCCAGTTTTTTGAGAAAATTAATCTTTGTCCCCCATTTTCTGATTACATTTTTGGATAAGCATCAAATTTTCTTAAAAATGGTAAATTTTTCATTTTTTGGGTTAAAATTATTTTTTTTTTAGAAATTTTAAAATTGAAAATCAGAATTTTTAGAAATTTGCAGAGATTAGTGTAAACGACCCAACACATGCTGTGTGGAAATCTCAGATCATTCCAATGACTACTTTAAGAGATTTTTGCTATTAAACTTTTTAGTCAAGGGAAATGAATGGAAGTGGTGCGTTTCTTTTGTTGAGGAGATAAGACACTTTCTCCACTATAATAAACTGTTAACTGCAGAAACAGGTTTTTTTTTTCATAGGAAAATTTGCTGAGTTGCTCATATTTCATCTGGTTTATGCTAATTTTTTTTTTTTTATAACCAAAAAAATAGAAAAATTTAAATGAATCAAGCATGCATTCAGTGATAATCAACCTACAGGTATACTGAATATTATGAACTGGATTTGAAAAGTTAGATTCTGTACTTAACTGAATGTTTAAAAAATTCCTTACCTTAGTATGAACCCACAAAGCTGGTGGATAAGTACTATATTTTACAGCTAAGTCTAGAGTTCTCTCACGTTCCAGCTGTTCTGGAGATGAACACATTGAATATCCACCAACTATGTCCACTTCTGGTATAAACATATCTACCCTGAAATGAAAAGAATTGCAATTATAAGTAATTAATATATGGCATTTTGTTTTCAGAATGGATTTTCTCACAGCCCAGTGGGTGAGCCTGATATCTTATGCCATGATAAAATCAATCTCAAAAACAAAATGATATACCATTTATTCATGGCAAATTTCTTATCTCCTTATGATTTTATTCTAGGAAGAGTCTATTTTAGTGGCGGTGGTGATGCTGCAATTTTATGAATGATGCTCCAATATTCTCACTCATAAATTATAGTGAAAAAAACACAAATGTGGGGCGTCAATGCATACCAACATCACCTAGAAAAGACCTTTTATTTTTGTTTCACAGCCAGCATATGATACAGGTTATCTCAATCAGCAAAGAAAAATGCCACATACTGCCGATAAACATATCTATCCAAAAATGATATGAACTATAACTAGAACCCTTACAAAGTAAGAAAAGGCCCTGTTTTTTCAAAAAATTCAACAGATTTACATGAAATTTTAAATTTGTGAATGAAAATCCTTAAACCTTATTAATCACTGTGTAAAATCATAAATCAATATTTCTTATAGTTTTTGTATTTTATTGTTCAGTAAAAATTGTGTATGGGCAGACCAAGTAAAGACTATGAGAGGATTTACTGAACTCAGCAAACAATTTTAAATTTAGACTTGTAGGTTTTTATTTGTGTATACCCAGTATAATCCTATTGTTTAACAGGGGTAGACAGTGCTTAATTATCTCAGTATTCTTTAGTATGATTTAAATGTAGAATAGACATAATGAGATGTGGAATAAGTGCATGCCACACAACCAGGATAAAGAAACAGCAATTTTAAAATTCACAATGCCAATGGAAAACAGCCAGCAGTCTTTAACATGACCAGAGGTTGATGCTTGCTGTCTTGCATTGGCTGAATACTAAAAATATAATACTCAAGATTCAATACAAATCCAAAAATTATCAACAAATGATCAATTTCTGGACATAGTCATAGAACAATAAACACAATAAAAAAGATGGTCAGAAATAATTGACTGGTTACCAGTTAGATTAAATAAATCTAGAGTATTACTCAATTTTATTCACAAGGTTGGGTGGAGCTTAATTTTCTGGGTCTTTAAGGTAGGATTTAAATGAAGAAATCCGTAATAATTCCCAAGTCCCAAACAGGAAGTAGATATCTGACAGGTCCCAAAATTGCTTAGGACGTATAGTTTGTCATACTCAACCATTCTACCAAGTTTCAAGTCATTCTCATGTATGGTTACTGAGAAAAGCTTGACGGAAATTCATACGGATGTACGGACGGACAGACCAACGTACGGACGGACAAACGGACATGAGTAAAACTTAATGCCCCCGGACATGTCGTGGCGGGGGCATAAAAACGCGAGTAAATTCAGGTGTGGAAAAGAACTTGTAACTATTTTGATATTGTTAGATAGCTGAGTCTTTCGGAAATGGGATGGAATAACTTTTTAACAGCATTACTTTTCATTCTTATTTTAATAAAACAAAAACTAGACAATGGTGACGGATGAAATATGCAAAGCCTCGCAATCTGATTGAAATTGGTCACAATAAACAAATTTTCTTATCGGCAGTTATTGACAGCAGGTGTTAAATCTAAACAGGAAATTGTGTAACCTTTAACAGGTAATTACTCGTCTCCATTTCACCTAATTATCGTAAAAAACTCACTTGTTTATTCTGCCAACTTTCAGTTATTTAACGGTATTAATTTCGAAAGACATTAATGAAAATTAAAATAAAATTTATAAGATTTCCCAGAGGCAGTTTTAAAAGAATGTATAAAAAAATAATTCATTTATTTTAAACTGACGACTTTAAACAGTATTTTCAGAAAATGCCCCCTGAAAATTAAAAGAAATTTAGCCCATCATACACAGCAGGATTTTCTCTTTCCAATGATATGAATATTTTACATGTCTGATTTATAATAAAAGTGTTTACCCTCGAACTATTATACCATGTTTCAACAGAGAATCTGAAGACAATTTCGCCAGTATACAAAATCATGCGTAGACCTTGTTATTTTCAACTTATAAGGAGAGCCTAATCTCTTTAGTTTAATTATCTCAGGTAACACTAAAGGTGATCTGACTTTTCTCTATTTCAAAATTTTGTGTTTATTGATGTTCTGTAATCTAGACTTATTCCAAATTTCAATATTTTCTATAAATGCTTCTTCAAAGGTTTGACTTAAAATATGCAATCAAACAAAATGTTTTGTTGTTTTACAAAATCACCATTGTCCAGCCTTGAAAGCCATTCTGTCATCATGGACCTTTAACTTGAAGCTTTTCACAGTTTTAGATTCTTCTCTTAAACCAGTGACTGTTGCTAAGGAAACAAGCTGAAATAGAAACAATACATTTTAAATAGATAATATACATCGTAACATGGATTGAGTAGGTGACTCAATAAGCATGTAATTGTTGGGCAAAGATGATGATATTGTTAGATATCTTTGCCAGATATGTATGTTATTTTTCAACTATGCTGAATTCAATCACACAGCAACTTGCATTATTGTTGATTTCATTGTTCCACCATCATGTTTAAATATGAGATTAAGATAAAGAATAGCAAAAAGAGCTGTTTCATTGCCTATTATTATACATGTATAGACGATATTGAGATGTACGCGACACAACAAACATAAACAAACAGCAATTCAAAAAATCACAACAGAAAACAGCAAGCAGTCTTCACCATAGGTCACTGCTTGCCGTCTTGCATTGGCCCAAGACTTATAATACAATACAAAAGTATCAAAACCAATCCCTAAATCATCAACGAAAGACCCAATTCTTGACATAAAACAGTTAACATAGAATGACAAGGACAAACAAAGGCTTTGGCAAAGTTTCCTGGCTTAGGACAGGCACATATAAAATGTGGCGGGGTTAAACTAGTTTTTTGGATCCAACCTTCCCCCTATTGATAAGCTTGCACAAAGCTACATATAAAACACACTGTAAAACTCAATCGACAAAAGTTCAATTCAACAAGAGAGAACCTAAGACAAAATACTGTACAAAAACAACAAGACAAGGAGGAACTCTCTTGAGAACACTCAAAGTTACTGACAACTAGCTAAGATAAAGAAACATTTATCGATTGATGTAAAAGAATCAAATACATCAGTTCTAAATCCGACACCCCACGTCAAAACATTGAATGAATGATTAAGAGTTGCATCACCATACAGAACCGACATACTTGATCGCTGTGGTGCTTATAAATAATACAGTGGATACAAAGTGAAAATTTAACGTTTTAAAGTTACTATCAAGCTATCAATATTTCTGCCAAAACATACCAAATGCAAAGATTTTACTAAAACATTGAATTCCTATCCTTTTTTCAAAAGGTTTTTAAGCCAGTTTTTAATTCCCATAAGGTTGTTTTTGACTTTTTGTGCTTTATAAACTACATTGATATAAAAATCAGGATGAGATATTCCTTTAACAATCAGAAATCTACGTGTACAATCAAATTTTTCGATGAGATGTCCATATTTATGTGCAAATTTTGTAAAAGATTTGTATAGTTACATGTACATATTATGATTTGGTTGCATATCATATTCCATATTTGTTTTAAATGTAAAAACTCCCATATTGCATTAGTTCAATTTATTAAATGATGTTTATATTATACAATAAATGGTGCACAAGAAATAAAAAATATACCATAACCTGAACGATTATAAAGTCATCTGACCAAAAGTTCAAAACTAATATATTTAATAACAAGTGGATACATGTACATGTATCATCCGCCAAATTGCTAAGACAAAAAACTTACAAACTTACACTGTTTCTACTACTATCTGCTGTTAAATCCAAGTGATGGGCTTTATCTGTCATAGTCTTTCGAAATTTTCTTGTACTGAAAAAGTTCAATCATACATTGTACTGTATATAATTCAATATTGATTGATATGTTTATAATAATACAACTAAAAATTGTGACATTTGGAAGTTACATGTGACTTGATTTAAAATGTAAATTATTGGGCATACAAATTACAAGTGGCAATATCCTATTTTTAAGTTCATTGCATTTTCTACAAAATTTCCTCAAGTATACAGAAATTATCATGTGACTTTACCAGTCAAACTGGTTATCTGCACCGTAGACAAAAGCATTTGTTTGTGAGATTACGAAAATATTAATATCACCAATAGCGGTAAATGCCTTAAATTGTAACTTTTTATTTACTTTGCTTAAAAAAAAAATCATTCCTTGTGAAATATGGGTGGAAGTCCACCAAAGGCTGCATGTGTCAAAAAACTTTGCCAGTCAACCATGGGCTGCATGTGTCCAGAGCAATTGATTATCCATATTGGGCCTAAAATGTACAGGTTTCAACATGTTGCGGTCGTATCATGCTGTGCTCGGTGAAGCTTTTTATTGTCATACTGTTTGTGGATGGAGTGAAATATATCATCGTGTAAACAACATACTGTGGATTCATTTATTTTCGTGGGTACCAGTTTTCATGGTTTGTTCAAAAATGATATGTTCATGTATTCTTAATTTCGTTGTTCTGATTTCTCCAGCATACAGCTCAATGTTAAATTTCCTTTTCGTTGATATCAAATTTCGTGGATGAAGGCTACCCATGAGAACCACGAAAATTGATACCCAACGAATAATAATGAAACCACAGTCATCAGAAAATGCCAGGAAAACAGTTCAAAACTTAGTTGGACACATGTTCCATTTCATAAAACTATGCATTAGAATGACTGAGGACAAAAGGACAGAGACCAAAACACAAAATGAGATAACAAGAATTAACACTGCAAGCACCATCAGAATACATAGTTATTTCACTATACCTTCATAATTTATTAATTGTTGAGTAAAAAAAATAAATCTGAACTCACGTCTTCTCAATATACAAATGAAAACTATCAAAGTTACTTATTGGTTAGTGATTGTTTTGATTAGTGTTTTGCTGATTGTTGTACTGAGATGATCATCTTGTTATCCCTATTATGTCTTCACAGCCGTGTTGCACTGTGTGTTACTACCGGTCCCTAAGATTGCAATGGAAGAGGGAGGTTTTGTGCGCCATAAAACCTGGTTTTACACACCATTATTCGAAATGCCTGTACCAAGTCAGGACCATTGGGATCTTCAACTATTCGGGTGTGTCTTCCGTGTTTTGTCTTTTCTCTTGGACATTGAGATTGATCCTCCGAGTTCGGTAATTTTGTAATGCCGGTAAATCCAAGGTCAAGGTCAAAAGATGAGGATGCTGCTGTAACAGTCTCAGCACTGAAAAAGTTTTATAAACCTATACCTTATAGTTTTTGCTAATACAGAAACATTACTATTGGTATCTACTGAAAATGGTCAAAGTCACTCAACTGGAAATTCAAAGCTCAAGGTCAAAAGATGTTGATGTAACTGTGCTAAGCTACTACTGGTGCATATGCATATCAAGTTTCATCAACCTAAGACATATAGCTCTACAGATATGGAGGTGCTCATAAAACTTTAACATTGCTATTACACATATTGAAACTTGTCAAAGTCACTCAAGCAGAAAATCAAGGTCAAGGTCAAAAGATGGGGATGCAGCTGTGCTTAGCTATTACTGGGGCATATGCATACCAAGTTTTATAGTTCTTGAAATATGGAAGTGCACATAAATCTTTAACACTAAAAGTTAACACCACCACCATTACTGCCAGTAAGTAACACCTATGTCTTGCTCCGTTTGACGGTGAAAAAATGTGTATACTTCGAAAAGACTATCTTTCTACTTACTCAAGGAACTTTATGCAAAGGGTTGAATTATTTTTAAAAACTAACAAAAAATTTGGCACTCTATAAATAATAATTTAATATACACAAAATTGAGCATTATTTTACCACCACTTTTCGTAAAATATAGATTGTTTATCAAGTCCTTGATTTAATAATAATTTTTCCATATCCGCTATCATGGTTGAAGGTCCACATATATAAGATCGAGTCTGTTTTGTCCGCAACCAATTAAACACATTACTGACGTCATTTTCTGCTATTCTTCCAGCTGCAAAAGAAAGATAGTACAATACTAAGTCATTGTTGGAAATAGTGGAAAAGTATTATTCTTTGTATTATGTACAACATTTTAAAGTTTATTATGAGGGTGTCACAGCCCTTTTGGTACGCAGTATTCCGTGCTTTTCAAAGGGTATTTGGTACGCCAAGGTGTGGTACAACGTATGCGATGTTCCGAATTTTTAGGCTTTTGGTACGCGTACGCCGTGATATTTAGAGTATTCGGTATTCCAGTCTTTTTAACGGTATTCTGTCCTTTTTTAAACGGTATTCGGTATTCTGGGGGCGGGATCTGTGACACCCCCTATTATGTGAAGGTCTGATGAAAAGCAGGTATTAGGAACATGAATTTGAAGAATTGTTAATGTGATGAACAAAATATTAATAAAGATGTAAGAAAATGAGAAGTGACAACTTACAAGTGTACATGAAAGAGCTACAAGTATATGTTGGCTGCAATTTAAAACTTCATAATGGGAAAATTGTTTAATTTTTTAAACAAAAAGCTCCTAGGAGTCTCAATTGCTAACATTGTACATCTTTTTCATATGGCAGGTGCAAAAAAATCTAGTTCATGGCACCAAAAGTTCCTTTTTTGTATAAAACCATTGTAAATGACAAGATACACATCTTTAATGTATCTATAGAACTCCAATTGGTTAACAGACACAAAGACCTGCTTTTACCTTGGAAGATGCAGATAAAAAAGATTGCTACATGTAGCAATTGTCCCCCACCACTGCATTAAAGTTCAAAACTTACTAAAATTTGAAGAATTAAAATTGCATTGTGATATGATTACCTACATACCATGACAAATAATCCTACAAAATTCATCAAAATCTGTGCACATTAAGTGTTCTTTGACCTAAGATGAATACATTGGACTAGGGAAAAAAACATAAATAGTATCGGTTTTTTTTAAACCGAGTTTTAATTTAAAAAAATTTCTTTATCAATCGAGGAAGGCTCATCTTGTTGCATGATCAAATTTTGATACTGACAAAACCTAAATCATAATGACTTCATAAAATCCAGAATTGGATTCACGAAGGACCTCAGGCTTGCAAAAAGTGACTGAAAGGAGTGTGATAAATTTCCAGAAGCAGGCGTGATAAAGCTTTATCAGCCTCGTAGAAGACGTCACAGCTAGCCATGGAACATGAAATCTCGAACACAATTTCTTTATCAAAACAACAGGCTTATCGCCAAGTGAAAAAAATCCTCTATTAGCTATAAGTACAGTCAAACCTGTCTTAACTACCACCTGTATTCAACGACCTCCTGTCTTGAGCGACCTTATTCATTCCCCCCAACAGTTTTTACTATGTTTTGCACCTGTATTCAGCGACAACCTGTCTAACGCGACTAGCGACCATGATTTTAGTTCATAAACGACCATAAATCCTCCGTTATGCGACGTTCCCCGTCAATAATATACCCCCAAATTGAAGCAGAATTTTGAAAGTAAACAGATTGTACTGGATTAAGTTTAGCAGCAGGAAGGACTGAATTTCCACATGTAGACTTGTTTATGTATTAAGTAACTCTATCGTCATAAAAAACAATCAGTTCCACAAACTTTTAAATGTCGATGGTGGATGAATTATAAAATCAAAGGTTAGTTCATTCAGTCATCTAAAATTACAATAGCCCTTACAACTCTTGGAATTCAGTAAACAGTTTTATCAGTATAATAATTTATCTGTCCCTTAAACTTTGAGTTTTAACTGGTGAATGAACTATATTAATTACATAATCTCAAAGGTTAGTCCTTCCAGTAGCTGCATGTTAATTTGGTAAATAATGATACATGTACTTGCATCAATTCAAAGGTTATTCCTACATGAAGCTGCCAGCCAAAATTATCTTGCCCCTTAGACCTTACAGAACCTTGCAGGCATACGAAAAAAAGCTAAAGATTTTGGTAGGATAATATGACCGGTGCCAAACCTGTATTCAGTGACCACCTGTCTTATGTGACCTTTTTTACATTGTCCCTTCAAGGGTCACTTAAGACAGGTTTGACTGTATATGATAAAGCTCCTTACTCCTATAAAATTTGTTGAATCAAAATTGTGGTGCCATATGACCAACTACATATTATGACATACAATCCTACAAAATCTCATCAAAATCCATTGACCAGTCTCAGAGGAGTTGCGCTCGCAAAGTTTTGCTATTACCTCAAATAAACAAAGTTGATAAAGTCCCATAACTCCTATAAAATTTGTCAAATCAAAGTAGCAGTATGATTTGATCAACTACATATCATGACAAACAATCCTACAAAATTTCATCAAAATCTGTTGAGCAGTCTCAGAGGAGTTGTGCTCAAAAAGTTTTTTTCTTAATGACCTAAAATGAACAAAGTTGATGAGTTGCGCTTACAAAAGTGTGAAGGACGGACGCATGGACAAAGAAAGACCATTACTAGGTCCCTCTGTCGAATTTTGGTGGGGGATAAAAATCATTTACTTCAAAGTGTGTGATATATTGAGAGATATGTGATAAAAAAGTGATAAGGGTACACAATAAATTTATAAATCCTGGTCAACAACATTTTTAGTTTGATGGCAGGCTATTTTTGAAGAATCCGACTTTTCAAATTTTAAAAGTAAATAATTCTAAACTCTTTGACTAACCTTTTACACCATTGACAGCTGATTCTTGAGTTATAAAGAACTGACACCTCAGTTGATCATGTGACTCTGATGCTTCTTCTATCTCTGCCTGTCAAAAATATATCAAACATAAAAACTCTTTTATAAGGAAAATGATTAAGAATAAGAAAATGTTATCAATGTGTGTGTGTTGTATTAATTTTTTTTCTGTAACTATGCTAGAAGAATACTATAGGAAAAGCAAATGGCAAAACATAATTTATCAACAAAATGACCAAACAAAATTAAAAAGTCAGCATTCACTCATTTGTAGGTTGCAAGGAAATTTTTGAAATCACTTTATAAAAGATTTTAAGGCATGTATTCATGAGGTCAAAGGTTGTGTTCAATGAACATTTAAGGCTAGTTGCTTTTAACCAAATAAAGGTTGAAAGTCACCACTATAGCCTTCAGGTCTCAGGTTCTTCTTGACTCTGTAGATGAAAAGAATTTAAAACAACATGTAATTAATATTTTCTCATTCTACATTTTAGCATTACAAAAAACTTTATCACCTTGAATATAAGTTCATCATGTGTAGCAGCACTGTACAATAACATGACTCTCTCTGGAGATGAGCTGAGCTTCCCTAACTTTAACATATCCTGTACATGTCTATATATACTAAGCAGTGGGTTTATACCAATACCACCAGCTATAAGCAGTAAGTCATGCCTTGGGTCTGCATCTGTAGGGTTGTAATACACATCCCCTCCAAATCTAATCTGCACTTGAGTATTTTCTTTACACTACAATATAAAGCAGAGAAAAATAGTACTTTTAACTAAAAATAATATGATTTGAAAATTCTTATATGAGTTAAAATTGATTCGACTTTTAAGGTTCATCTTTACACTTTGGAAAATGACTGATATTTCACGTCTTTTTACAGTCTATGTGGAGCCTAAACTACACATTCAATCGCTTAATAAGGCGTAACAGCGTCTAGATAAATATTTTTTACAAAAAGTTTTAGTATTTTGTAGGTGTAAATTTGATCTGTTTTGCCGGAGCATTTTCGTTGCGTTTTTCAGATTACCCAAATATAGCCAAATATCAACCTTGCCCTGTCAAATGGCCTCCACGTGCAAGGTTGTTCTATTATTGATGTTATTAAATCTACTCACAATCGATTTTATGGAAGGTTATTAAGGGGTAATTCATGCTTTATTTAAGGTACATTTTAAACGGAAAGAAAATGAATAGAGAAAACAACAATATTTATCTTGTTAAATAGAAGGGAAAATGAAAGGCGATTTTTATAGCTAGACGCTGCTACACTTTATTTTTTATTTCTATGCGTAGTTTAACTCGTACATAGACTAGAAAAAAAGGTCAAATAACTACCATTTTTTTCGAAGTGTAACCATGAACCTTAAATTCAAGTTGAAAATTAAACATATGATTTATTAATATATATACATGTACCGGTACTCAGCAACACAAATAACGCACCACTTCTTTCCTTCCAGGATTCTTTAAAATGTTGAAATTTTAATAATTTGTTTATGCAAAATAATAAATCAAACCAAATGCAATAAAAAACCAAGCCATTATTTCTGAAGATGGCACCAGTGGCCTTATGGCATGAACTTTTGATAAAGAATTGAAAAAAACAAAGTCTAAAATTGATCATTTCAAAAATGTGTGTTTCTGAAGTTTTTGCCAGTTTTTTGAGAAAATTAATCTTTGTCCCCCATTTTCTGATTACATTTTTGGATAAGCATCAAATTTTCTTAAAAATGGTAAATTTTTCATTTTTTGGGTTAAAATTATTTTTTTTTTAGAAATTTTAAAATTGAAAATCAGAATTTTTAGAAATTTGCAGAGATTAGTGTAAACGACCCAACACATGCTGTGTGGAAATCTCAGATCATTCCAATGACTACTTTAAGAGATTTTTGCTATTAAACTTTTTAGTCAAGGGAAATGAATGGAAGTGGTGCGTTTCTTTTGTTGAGGAGATAAGACACTTTCTCCACTATAATAAACTGTTAACTGCAGAAACAGGTTTTTTTTTTCATAGGAAAATTTGCTGAGTTGCTCATATTTCATCTGGTTTATGCTAATTTTTTTTTTTTTATAACCAAAAAAATAGAAAAATTTAAATGAATCAAGCATGCATTCAGTGATAATCAACCTACAGGTATACTGAATATTATGAACTGGATTTGAAAAGTTAGATTCTGTACTTAACTGAATGTTTAAAAAATTCCTTACCTTAGTATGAACCCACAAAGCTGGTGGATAAGTACTATATTTTACAGCTAAGTCTAGAGTTCTCTCACGTTCCAGCTGTTCTGGAGATGAACACATTGAATATCCACCAACTATGTCCACTTCTGGTATAAACATATCTACCCTGAAATGAAAAGAATTGCAATTATAAGTAATTAATATATGGCATTTTGTTTTCAGAATGGATTTTCTCACAGCCCAGTGGGTGAGCCTGATATCTTATGCCATGATAAAATCAATCTCAAAAACAAAATGATATACCATTTATTCATGGCAAATTTCTTATCTCCTTATGATTTTATTCTAGGAAGAGTCTATTTTAGTGGCGGTGGTGATGCTGCAATTTTATGAATGATGCTCCAATATTCTCACTCATAAATTATAGTGAAAAAAACACAAATGTGGGGCGTCAATGCATACCAACATCACCTAGAAAAGACCTTTTATTTTTGTTTCACAGCCAGCATATGATACAGGTTATCTCAATCAGCAAAGAAAAATGCCACATACTGCCGATAAACATATCTATCCAAAAATGATATGAACTATAACTAGAACCCTTACAAAGTAAGAAAAGGCCCTGTTTTTTCAAAAAATTCAACAGATTTACATGAAATTTTAAATTTGTGAATGAAAATCCTTAAACCTTATTAATCACTGTGTAAAATCATAAATCAATATTTCTTATAGTTTTTGTATTTTATTGTTCAGTAAAAATTGTGTATGGGCAGACCAAGTAAAGACTATGAGAGGATTTACTGAACTCAGCAAACAATTTTAAATTTAGACTTGTAGGTTTTTATTTGTGTATACCCAGTATAATCCTATTGTTTAACAGGGGTAGACAGTGCTTAATTATCTCAGTATTCTTTAGTATGATTTAAATGTAGAATAGACATAATGAGATGTGGAATAAGTGCATGCCACACAACCAGGATAAAGAAACAGCAATTTTAAAATTCACAATGCCAATGGAAAACAGCCAGCAGTCTTTAACATGACCAGAGGTTGATGCTTGCTGTCTTGCATTGGCTGAATACTAAAAATATAATACTCAAGATTCAATACAAATCCAAAAATTATCAACAAATGATCAATTTCTGGACATAGTCATAGAACAATAAACACAATAAAAAAGATGGTCAGAAATAATTGACTGGTTACCAGTTAGATTAAATAAATCTAGAGTATTACTCAATTTTATTCACAAGGTTGGGTGGAGCTTAATTTTCTGGGTCTTTAAGGTAGGATTTAAATGAAGAAATCCGTAATAATTCCCAAGTCCCAAACAGGAAGTAGATATCTGACAGGTCCCAAAATTGCTTAGGACGTATAGTTTGTCATACTCAACCATTCTACCAAGTTTCAAGTCATTCTCATGTATGGTTACTGAGAAAAGCTTGACGGAAATTCATACGGATGTACGGACGGACAGACCAACGTACGGACGGACAAACGGACATGAGTAAAACTTAATGCCCCCGGACATGTCGTGGCGGGGGCATAAAAACGCGAGTAAATTCAGGTGTGGAAAAGAACTTGTAACTATTTTGATATTGTTAGATAGCTGAGTCTTTCGGAAATGGGATGGAATAACTTTTTAACAGCATTACTTTTCATTCTTATTTTAATAAAACAAAAACTAGACAATGGTGACGGATGAAATATGCAAAGCCTCGCAATCTGATTGAAATTGGTCACAATAAACAAATTTTCTTATCGGCAGTTATTGACAGCAGGTGTTAAATCTAAACAGGAAATTGTGTAACCTTTAACAGGTAATTACTCGTCTCCATTTCACCTAATTATCGTAAAAAACTCACTTGTTTATTCTGCCAACTTTCAGTTATTTAACGGTATTAATTTCGAAAGACATTAATGAAAATTAAAATAAAATTTATAAGATTTCCCAGAGGCAGTTTTAAAAGAATGTATAAAAAAATAATTCATTTATTTTAAACTGACGACTTTAAACAGTATTTTCAGAAAATGCCCCCTGAAAATTAAAAGAAATTTAGCCCATCATACACAGCAGGATTTTCTCTTTCCAATGATATGAATATTTTACATGTCTGATTTATAATAAAAGTGTTTACCCTCGAACTATTATACCATGTTTCAACAGAGAATCTGAAGACAATTTCGCCAGTATACAAAATCATGCGTAGACCTTGTTATTTTCAACTTATCGGGAGAGCCTAATCTCTTTAGTTTAATTATCTCAGGTAACACTAAAGGTGATCTGACTTTTCTCTATTTCAAAATTTTGTGTTTATTGATGTTCTGTAATCTAGACTTATTCCAAATTTCAATATTTTCTATAAATGCTTCTTCAAAGGTTTGACTTAAAATATGCAATCAAACAAAATGTTTTGTTGTTTTACAAAATCACCATTGTCCAGCCTTGAAAGCCATTCTGTCATCATGGACCTTTAACTTGAAGCTTTTCACAGTTTTAGATTCTTCTCTTAAACCAGTGACTGTTGCTAAGGAAACAAGCTGAAATAGAAACAATACATTTTAAATAGATAATATACATCGTAACATGGATTGAGTAGGTGACTCAATAAGCATGTAATTGTTGGGCAAAGATGATGATATTGTTAGATATCTTTGCCAGATATGTATGTTATTTTTCAACTATGCTGAATTCAATCACACAGCAACTTGCATTATTGTTGATTTCATTGTTCCACCATCATGTTTAAATATGAGATTAAGATAAAGAATAGCAAAAAGAGCTGTTTCATTGCCTATTATTATACATGTATAGACGATATTGAGATGTACGCGACACAACAAACATAAACAAACAGCAATTCAAAAAATCACAACAGAAAACAGCAAGCAGTCTTCACCATAGGTCACTGCTTGCCGTCTTGCATTGGCCCAAGACTTATAATACAATACAAAAGTATCAAAACCAATCCCTAAATCATCAACGAAAGACCCAATTCTTGACATAAAACAGTTAACATAGAATGACAAGGACAAACAAAGGCTTTGGCAAAGTTTCCTGGCTTAGGACAGGCACATATAAAATGTGGCGGGGTTAAACTAGTTTTTTGGATCCAACCTTCCCCCTATTGATAAGCTTGCACAAAGCTACATATAAAACACACTGTAAAACTCAATCGACAAAAGTTCAATTCAACAAGAGAGAACCTAAGACAAAATACTGTACAAAAACAACAAGACAAGGAGGAACTCTCTTGAGAACACTCAAAGTTACTGACAACTAGCTAAGATAAAGAAACATTTATCGATTGATGTAAAAGAATCAAATACATCAGTTCTAAATCCGACACCCCACGTCAAAACATTGAATGAATGATTAAGAGTTGCATCACCATACAGAACCGACATACTTGATCGCTGTGGTGCTTATAAATAATACAGTGGATACAAAGTGAAAATTTAACGTTTTAAAGTTACTATCAAGCTATCAATATTTCTGCCAAAACATACCAAATGCAAAGATTTTACTAAAACATTGAATTCCTATCCTTTTTTCAAAAGGTTTTTAAGCCAGTTTTTAATTCCCATAAGGTTGTTTTTGACTTTTTGTGCTTTATAAACTACATTGATATAAAAATCAGGATGAGATATTCCTTTAACAATCAGAAATCTACGTGTACAATCAAATTTTTCGATGAGATGTCCATATTTATGTGCAAATTTTGTAAAAGATTTGTATAGTTACATGTACATATTATGATTTGGTTGCATATCATATTCCATATTTGTTTTAAATGTAAAAACTCCCATATTGCATTAGTTCAATTTATTAAATGATGTTTATATTATACAATAAATGGTGCACAAGAAATAAAAAATATACCATAACCTGAACGATTATAAAGTCATCTGACCAAAAGTTCAAAACTAATATATTTAATAACAAGTGGATACATGTACATGTATCATCCGCCAAATTGCTAAGACAAAAAACTTACAAACTTACACTGTTTCTACTACTATCTGCTGTTAAATCCAAGTGATGGGCTTTATCTGTCATAGTCTTTCGAAATTTTCTTGTACTGAAAAAGTTCAATCATACATTGTACTGTATATAATTCAATATTGATTGATATGTTTATAATAATACAACTAAAAATTGTGACATTTGGAAGTTACATGTGACTTGATTTAAAATGTAAATTATTGGGCATACAAATTACAAGTGGCAATATCCTATTTTTAAGTTCATTGCATTTTCTACAAAATTTCCTCAAGTATACAGAAATTATCATGTGACTTTACCAGTCAAACTGGTTATCTGCACCGTAGACAAAAGCATTTGTTTGTGAGATTACGAAAATATTAATATCACCAATAGCGGTAAATGCCTTAAATGGAAATATGTTACTGTACATGTTTAGAATACCAGAAATATTGTCAAAATCGAAGATTCCATGCATTGTTGATAAACAATAAAGCATCATTTGTTTTGATCTATTGCTCTTCTATGCACAGAAAGTTGTCATGCTTAGAAAAAAAATGTAATAAAAGAACTGTTTGACCGGATTCACCAGCCATTCTCATACATGTGAATCTCCCGACTTTTTGACCCATCTCCCATTCTCTCGAATTTTTTTTTGGAATCTCCCGCTTTATCAAGAATTAACAACATTTATATTTTATAGACATTTTTATTGTTCAGTCATAAAACATTTCCGGTGATTTTAGGGGTTTGTCAATTAGTCAGACGTTAATTTCACGGGTAAAGTTGTTAATTGAAGGTTTATTGTCATAATTGACCTAATAATTGTATAAACAGTTGGAGATTAACCAGTGAAGCCATGTGTATTTGCCACACGCTGGTGCCCCAAATAAAAATTGAAATGCAATTTTAAAGAGCCTTGAAAATCACCCACTTTTTTGTCCAATCTCCAGCTAAAAAAATAAAATCTCCAGCTGTGTCATGACGGATCCGTCACATGTATGCATTCTGTGCTAGCCCCTAACTAAGGAAATTCTTTTCAACTGTATGCTGATAGATGCATACATGTTTGTCTCAGCTGCGTGTTGCAAGAAACAAAGAAAAAAAGTGCCTTGGATCGGAACAAAACCACTGAAAGATAAATGATATGCTTCATTCAAAATGTAAGTTCATACGCTCCTGAAAGGAGCAATAATAATAGAAATGTCAATATTCTAGTTGTACTATGACCTGAATTTTCCTTCAACGTCCGGTATAGCACGCTCATTTTCAACCTTCGGCGCCTTTTTATCGCTTTTTTCTATGAAAATTTAGACGTCATAAATGCAGGCAAAACCTACAAGAAAAGCTTGTTTTGTTATTTTCAACAGATTAAATTAATTGAAGCTCTGGGAGCATAACAGGTTTAACCTGCCTCATATTATGCTTCCTTTGGCTTTGGGAGTGATAATGGTAGCAATGTCAATATTTTAGTAGTAATTTGAACTGAATTTTCCTTCAACATCCGGTTTTAGTAACACACTTATTTTCCAGATCTTTAGACGTCTTTTTAAGGCTTTTTTCTTAGAAAATTTTAGACGTCATAAAACGCACACCAGAAAAGCTTGTTTGTTTTTATTTTCTTCTACTTCTACTGGGTACAAAACACTGTCTTTATAGACCATTATGTTTCGGAACTAAAGGGCAGGGGCGTTGGCGGTAGGAAAATAGAAGTTATGAACTGATAAGGATAAGAGTAGCTAGCATAGCTCAACTGAAGAAAAAGGATAGAACGAAAGGACGAGTGAATTCTGTATTGCGTTTTCAGTCCTTCTGATTAGACCAAATGGTGGTATTAGTATGATGGTTCCAGTTAAGTTTGGAGTCAATGGTGATGCCAAGATATTTTGCCTTGTCTGTTTCGTTTAGTTGTTGTTGGTGTATGAAGTAAGCTCCGCTGATGGTTTTGCCTTTGTTTGTGATGGTAATTACCTCACACTTATCAGGATTAAACTCCATTAACCAATCCTTCTCCCATTGCTGTAATCTGTCCAGGTCTCGCTGTAGTTGGTCTTTGTCATCTCTAGATTTTATGGTGCGGTACAGTAAACAGTCGTCTGCAAATAGTCTGGCTGTTGAATGAACTGACGATGGCACCCCTGATGTTACTGGTGCTGGGCTAGATTGTTCTCCATCTACTACCACTCTCTGTGATCTATCAGCAAGGAAACTTTGGATCCAGTGCAAGATTTTACCACGGATGCCATAGTGTTGTAGTTTCATTGACAGTCGATGGTGGGTGACTTTGTCAAATGCCTTGCTAAAGTCTAGTAGTACGGCATCAATCTGGCGGCTTGTCATTGTACCATTTCCAGTTTCTGTATTGATTGGTGGCTGTAGGGATTCCAGATAGAAGTTTGGTCTTACAAGTGTGAGTCTGTAGTCTGTACGTGTCATAAATTTAGGACACTGGATTTTCACTCCTGTAATTGTAGGGTATCGATTGATGCGCGTGTTTAATTAAAACTCTAGGTATATTTCACATATGTACTTTGATAGGTGGACGCTTAAAAAAAAAAAAAAAAAAAGAATGCTGCTGACTTTGTTTCCTTAGAAGTTAGATTTCTTTTTTTTCCAATTGGGTGTTGAAAAGATAGATGCTTTATTTTGGCAGATTTATTTGCTTATGATATACCTTTGAACTTTAAAACAATTAAAAGTTTTCTTGAGGCATGGTTTGACAACAGTAGAAAGAACTTTTGACCCAAACATTGCCATGTGACAGCAGACGATTTCGTAATACCGGAAGTTAATTTGTTGACATACTCAGCAGATAATGAATAAAAATGTGTTTTAAAAATTTTAGTATATTACAAAATAAAACGGATATTTCAAATTGATTTCCAAATGAATAAATTGTTTGATTGAAGCTCTTCTATTTTCCAATAAAAATAGTTTTTCACTGCAGTACAACAACAGAACAACACTTCCGGTTTGAATCTGGAACGTCGCATTACATTTCGATTTACAAAAAAACAATCATGGGAAAAGGTTTTAATAATTATATGTCAAAAAAGTTCTTCCATCCATCGAGCAAAGATAACATCAAAAGGGTAACTGATTTAAATCGAATGAGTTTAAGTTTCCTTTACTAGTTCTGACAACATTATCATGGACATGCATCTGAACATGACACACTGATGAATGAAATTTTCACAGCAACCACTCGTAAACTTGAGGGAAGGTGGGTCCTGCTACCAATAATCCCATTTTCTCCACTTGGTATGACATGTTAGGTAAGGGAGCTAGGTAAGACACACAGAAATCTGTTCCAATGCGCTAGACAGCCTAGGGTCAGTGTTACGGAATGCTATAACACAGACCTGTCAAGTGTCACGCAACTTGCTTGCGACTCCAGGGATCGCGCTGGGCTTCGCCAATGTCGCAAATTGCGATATTTTTTTCTCGCTGGCGACAAAAAATGGCTGCTGGCGATTTTTCTGGCGCCTAAGTAAGTTTTGTCAATTTCGACTGGAAATTGAATACACATCGCCAGTATTGATCAATATGTCAACAGGTAAGTTATCGTGTGTGACCACCTGTCGCCACGGATGAGCAGGTAGATAATTGAAAAGGTAAACGGTAGATCACAGCAGGTTGAAGAAAAGGATTATAACGACTAATTAGAAATTAGGCTCACATCTTTTGATAATGCAATAAAGGTGTCAAAACAGTGATCAGGAACAAATTTCTAATGTACGCCTGAATGACTTTAATTGTCCAAGCCAATTTGACAAAGTAGCGTGTGTTGATTGCACGCATGGCCTCATTCAGCCAAGGTGTCAAAACAAATAATTGCCGGTATATCAAAATTATCTTCTTCTTCTTCTTCCATATTAGAGCTGGATTCTCTGTGAGAATGTCTACGCTCTGCGGGACTACGCATGCTTAGTCACGGTATAAATATCGTCCCTTTAAGGCTTTGTACAGTTAAAATAAAATCGTGGTTCTGGTTAAAACTATGTACAACGTCAAGTTTGGTAGTTATTTGGTGGTTTGCTGGAGTCGAGAGCGGAAAACATCAATGGTTTCCGCTTGGGCGACATCAGCTGGTAGTGCATTCCAGTCAATGATGGTTCTGGGAAAAAATGAATTTCTGTAGATATCATTGGTGATCCTCTGTTGGTAGAATTTGTGCCCTCCTCGGGTTCTACTGTCGCCACCTTTCAGGTAATTGCTCCTGTCGATATCTATCAGATCATTCTGAATGCGGTACATCATTACCAGCCGGTTGTTCTTTCTCCTAGTTTGTAATGAATCCCATTCTAGTTGTTGGATCATATTGGTTACACATCCTGGTGTTCGAGATGTGTAATCATTCATTACAAATCTTGCAGCTCGTCTTTGGATTGTCTCTAAGGTGTTGATATGTGCTTGGGTGGTGGGATCCCATATTGTTGAAGCATATTCTACAACTGGTCTTACTATTGTAGTATACATGTAGCTTGCTGCTTTTACTGGTTTTGAACATCCTTTATGGTTGCGCTGAACAAATCCTAGAGTTCGATTTCCCTTGGCTGCAACATTCTCGATGTGTTTGTTCCAGGAGAGATTGCTATCTCCAGCTTGGGATTAGTTTTGATTCACAAAACACTGAGAGAATAGTAATCTGCATCTTATTAAGTTCCTCAAATAATCACAAGATAGAAAGTACACATGTAAACAAACCATTCTATTTTTAGAACAATTCAAATGAGGTTACTGAGGGATATATACAATAATGATTTCAGAAAGCAAACAAAGAAAGGGAAGATGAATAAATCAAAATAAAACTAATTTTATTATTCTTATTTAAAAAAAAAGAAACTGAAATGAAGTTGTTTCTAGGAACAGAAATATTTTTACCAAACTGTTACCATCAGCAAATGAAATAAATAAATAAACACATAACAATACTGGAATAAGAAGTTTTTATTTGAGAAAATCAAGATATTTTTTATTAAAACATTCTAATAATGTACAGGATTCAATAGATGAATCTTTATAATGTCCACAGTCTGTCAAACAATCTTTTGCAATCTTTGTTGGTCATGAAAATGTGATGGATTCTACAAAATTTTATCTTTGCTTTCCTAAATAATACTTTTTTCATAGTGCTCATTTAGTGCTTTCAGTGATCTTTATTCTCTAGGTTGAGTATTCATTCATATGGTGCTGGGGTTTTTTGTGTATTGTTATGTTTATATATTATATTGTTATTATTTAATTTGTATATGGCAATAAACATGATAAATAATTAAATAAATCAATGGTATGTTTTATTTCAAAAAGAGAAACAAGAAAGGCTCCACCTTCATCATTTATTATCTAAACAGTCTTTCAATGAGAATAAACCATCCTTCAACATGCACCTGAAAAAAAGACTGAAAACAATATTTTTTAACATATACATCTAAACATACATTACACAAGCATGACCCCTCAACGAAAACGGTACTGGCTACACTTTATAAAAACTGGAGACTTAATTTCAAATCTGGCGATTTTTCTGGCGACAAAAATTTTGAGGCCAGAGCAGCCCCTGGACTCACGCATCTAGTCAGCAATTCCGCAGCAAATTTTTTTTATCTTTTAATTTTTTCCTTTGATCTTTCAATTTTATAGCAAATCTCACGCTAGCAGGTCATAAAAACTTGACAGGCCTGATAACACACCCTATAGCTACCCGTCTTATGGTGGCAGGTTGTTTCACGTCACATTTTGACTGTTGTCCTAATATGAGGCAGGTAAAACCTGTTACGCCACCGAGGTTTCAATTAAATTTTTTTGGGGGGGTCGAAAATAAAAACAAACTAGCTTGTCTTGTGGGTTACGTGAGCGTTTAATGACGTCTAAAATTTTCAAAGATTAAATACGTTAAAAAGACACCGAAATTTCGGGAAAACAAGCGCGTGCTTTACCGGACGTTGAAGGAAAATTCCGTTCATAGTACAACTAAAATATTGACTTTTCTACCATCATCGCTCTCGGGAGCGTATTAAAAGGATGTAAAGATAGCATACAGATACTTGTTTCAGAAAAAAAATACTGCTATTGATACATGTACCTATATTCAGGGTCCCCATGCAACCATACATTTATGAGACAATCAATCAAAAATTCAAATCTCAAATTATATTTTTTAATTATGAAATATATAGTTTATTTGATACTTAATGATATGAGCAGGTTTAACCTGTGACACTGCCGAAGTTGCAATGTACATCGTATTTTTATGTAATATAACAAGATTTTATATTTATCTGTCACCTGTGCCCAAAGACAGTGAAAATATCCAAAGAGAAAAGCATTAAAAAGACACGGAAAGTTCTTGAGAACAAGTGTGTTAAACCAAACGTTGAAGGAAAATTCAGCTCACAGTACAACTAAAATTTGACATTTCTACCATTATCACTCCTTTTGGGAACATATTAAAAATGTTTATAATATGCTGAATTGAAATATTTTATATTTGAAAATAGAAACAAACTAGCTTTACTTGTGGGTCACCTGTTCGGTAAATGACGGCGGATATTCCGAAAGTAAAAAGTTCATAGGACACCAAAAGCTCGGTAAAACAAGCATGTAAAACCGGACGTTGCAGAAAAATCCAGCTGATAGTACAAGTAAAATATTGACATTTCTACCATTATTGCTCCAGAATATCGCTCCCAAATTCGGGAGCGTACTTATTAATATGAGACAGGTTTAACCTGTGACACTCCCGAAGTAAAAACGCATCTATAGATATTTTACAAGCTAAAATAAATATTTTTCTACACAATTGCCATATGTATTGAAACAAAATATATTCGAAAATAAAAACAACCTAGCTTTTCTTGTTGGTCACATGTGTTCTTAATGACGTTCAAAGTTGTGAAGAAAAAAGTTTAAAATGGATGCCAAAATTTTGGGAAAACAAGCATGCTTAAACCTTAAAGGAAAATTCAGCTCACAGTACAACTAAAATATTGACATTTCTACCATTATCACAGTGACACTCCTGAAGCTGCCTTCAGGAGTGTATGGCCTATTTAGTGCAAATGAACTATTACACCCAACCTGTTCGTGTAATGAATAAGTAGCACGACAATCTACATTTGTGACTAGGCATGAAGCTTGCTAAACTTGCATATTACTTTGAATAAAATACAAAGAAAAAATATATTTACAACCCGTCCGATTTAACTATGGACTTTCGATTGAAGCATATATAAAAATAAGAAAAGAAAAAAAACTTCATAAAACTATATTTTTATATGTGCAGCTACAATAATGACTTACAGGTATTGAAATTCCATTGTCATTGAGGTGAAAAACATTAGAAAATATGTTGAAAATTAAAGTTTATCAGTGCAAATCGGGGCAGAAACAACAAATGTTCAATAGTGTGAGGAACAGCATCTATTAACGAATTATTAGCTATAGAAATAGAAATAGCTTTATTTAAATCAAGACCCTTATAATTATACATTTAATGCAATATTTTTGAGTTTAATTGGTATGTAAAAGCGTGGACCTAAGCACATTTTTAGCCAAAGGGTCAGGTGAGCTATTGTTATTGTTAAGCGTCCATCGTCCGTCCGTCCGTCTGTTCTCTTCTCTGAAACCACTGATGGGATTGCTTTGAAACTTTGTACACTTGATCTTTAGAATGTCCTCTACCAAGTTTGTGAAATTTTTGAACGTCGACCAACCAACACGGCTGCCGTTACTAAAAATAGAACAAGGGGGTCAGACCATAGTTTTTAGCTTATAGCTCAAAAAGTATAAGAGATAGAGAAAATCTGAAGCAACCTACCTTCTTCAGCATCAAAAGCTCTACAAAACTCTTCATTTAGTCAAAGTTGTGGGACGACTCCTTATAGGAGTTATTTCCCCTTAATCGTCAAAATTGACCATTTTCACAGTTTTTGAAACTACACAAATGATTTCGGGGTCAAAATTGTCAGATCATCCTTTTAAGTGATTTCAATCAGTTTTTAACTTGTTTGGTTTTTTTTCAAATGGAAGGCTTTGTAACTTTGCATTCTTGATCTTAAAAGTGTTTTCTATCCTAACTAGTTTCTTTAATGTTTAATACTTACCAAGTACATATAGACCATGTTGCACACTAGGTAAGAGGCTTTAGCATCAGAGATCAGGTGAGCGATTCAGGCTCCTGGGAGCCTCTAGTTAATGTGCACAAAAGTCAACGCTTTTACACACCAATAAAACTCAAAAATATTGCGTTCAATGCCTATAATTACATTCGGATAATATATATTAAATGTTTGCACAGAAAAATGCAGTAAATGCATGGTTTATCTTTTTATACGACCGCAAATTTTTTGCGATCGTATTATGTTATGGCGATGTCGTCGTTGTCGTTGTCCTCGTCTGTAGACACTTTGGTTTCCGTGCGATAACTTTAGTTGTAGTTAACCAATTGTTATAAAATTTTGATATGATGTTTATAACCACTAAAGGAAGATTGGTATTGCATTTGGGGACTCTGGACCCTACCGTTTTAGAAAAAAGGGCCAAAAGGGGCTAAAACGGGTGTATTGACAAAACGTCTGTAGAATGTTTAATTTTCATCCGATTTTGATCATTCTTTTTTAGCTCACCTGACCCGAAGGGTCATGTGAGCTATTGTCATCGTTAAGCGTCCGTCGTCCGTCCGTCGTCCGTCGTCTGTCGTCCGTCGTCCGTCGTCCGTCCGTTAACTTTTCTTCAAAGATCTTCTTCTCTAAAACCACTGAAGGGATTGCATTGAAACTTGGTATACTTGATCTTTAGGATGTCCTCTACCAAGTTTGTGAATTATATACATGTTGACAAACCAAAAAGGCCGCCGTTGCTAAAAATAGAACAGGGGGGTCAGACCATTGTTTTTGGCTTATTACTCGAAAAGTATAAGAGATAGAGAAAATCCGAAGCAACCTTCCTTGTTCAGCATCAAAAGCTCTACAAATCTCTCCATTGAGTCGAAGTTGTGAAACGACTCCTTATAGGAGTTATTGCCCTTTAATCATCAAAATTGACCATTTTTGCAGTTTTTGGACTATATCTTGAAAACCGTTAGAGCTAGAGGAAAAGTTAGCATTGCAGAATTGTTTAGCTCATTGAGATCTACAAAAATGATTTCAGGGTCAAAATTGTCAGATCAACCGTTTAAGAGTTATTCCCCTTTAACTGTTTTTTCCATTAATTTACACTGATTTTCAAAAATCTTCTTCTCTGAAACCACTGAAGGGATTGCATTGATACTTGGTATGCTTGATCTTTAGGATGTCCTCTACCAAGTTTGTGAATTATATACACGTCGACCAACCAACATGGCCGCCGTTGCTAATAATAGAACGGGAGGGATGGACCATTGTTTTTGGCTTATAACTCAAAAAGTATAAGAGATAGAGAAAATCCGAAGCAACCTATCATGTTCAGCATCAAAAGCTCTACAAATCTCTCCATTGAGTCAAAATTGTGAAACTACTCATTATAGGAGTTATTGCCCTTAAATCGTCAAAATTGACAATTTGTGCAGTTTTTGGACAATATCTTGAAAACTGTTAGACCTATAGGAAAAGTTAGCATTTCAGAATTGTTTAGCTCATTCAGATCTACAAAATAGTATTTAGCTTATTGCTGAAAAAGTATAAGAGATGAAGAGAATCTGAAGCAACCTACCTTCTTTAGCATAAAAAGCTCTATAAAACTCTCCTTTAAGTCAAAGTTATCTGGATATCAGTATATAAGTAGGTAAAATATCCTTTTATATTTATAACATTGTATTTAACATTGTTTGCTTGATGTTAAGAATGTATATTATCATAACAAGGTCTGTAACCAGGTACATGTTGTTTTACATTATCTTGAAATAAATTGGGTACATGGTCAGAAATTATTTCAAGGTTTTAGCTCAAATTTATTAACTTCCTGTTTTGGTATGAAGCGCCCTCTTCCGGCGTGTTGATGTAAGTAAGGATGGCTAGTTTTGCCAGTTTTAAATTCCAAATCATTAATAAGAAAATAAAGACCATTGCACATTTAATAATGTCAGGATTCAAAACTAGCTTACTAGAAACTATATCATTACCTTATTTGTTCAGACATAAAACAGTTTGTTGCAAAAAATAATGGAAAATGCAATGTTGAGATTTCGATTACATACTAAATACATATGGCCGATCCTATTGGTCTCTCATCACCATCATCATCCTTGAGTGCATCCTTATATAATTTAGTATATTTGCACTTTTTATAATATATAGGTCTTTGTTGTCCAGTGTTCACCAAAGGCCATTCAAGCCACCAAGGGTGGTGCTCCTTCTCTCTTTAATTTGAGCCCCAAATTTGATTTGTGTGATTGTAAAATTGTTGATTGTGTTATGTCATTTATTCCATAGCTTTCTCTACTCTACTCATCTTTTTATTATCTAGAAATGTAGAATCAATAAGCACTACAATTTTAATTTAGTACATTTTGAAAAATGAAATGTAGTGTGAATGAACTTAAAATGCTACCTTAAAAAAACATGTACCACATAACAAGTAGTTAAAAAAACAATCAAAATACAATTTTATTCATAACAAGATCAGTGTGCCCTATTGAAACTATGTATGTATTGTGTAATAATGTTATAAGAATAACTTTAATTCAAATCAAAGACACCAATTATTTTTTTTAATAAAAAGCATTAAAAATTACACAATAAAAGTTTGACTTAATTCCTATAACAATGAAGTTGTTAAATGGGAAATACAGGTAAATGTATTTTGTGACTGGTAGGGAAAACAAAGACTGATAACACTTTTATTAAAAGAGAAATGTCACTCTCATTTTTCTATGAATAAGGAATAAGGATAAGCTTAAGGATCATGGTCAGACTTGCATCCCCCTTGGATTATGAACCATGGTGATCCCTTTGACATAGTGAAAACATTTTGCTACCTAGGTCTAATCACTAAAATTTTTGTTATTATGAATTAATATTCATGTAAACTATGCGAGTTTTTAGAGAAAATGTTACATTAACTAGCGCTTGACTTCTCTCCTGAACAAACTACATTTTACTATGTTTGTACTGTACAAGATAAAATGTGAGGCAGGTTTATCCTGTGTCTGTGACAATGTATCTTCAAATATGCTACAAGCTGAAATAAATCTTAAAATGTCTATATTGTGATGAATTGAACATGTATTTATATTTTAAAATAAAACCTAAATAGCTTACATGTGTGCTTATTGACATGAAATTATCAAAGAAAAATTATGATACAAATGACAACAAAGTTAAACAAAACAAAAGATAAAAAACACTGAAAGTTTTAGAAAATTTGGTACACATGTTATTCTTAATGAGTTGTACTCAGGCACCTCTTTCTATATTATTTTGTGTACTTAAAAGTTGAAAGATATTTGTTGCTATGGATATTTAGGTGAATCATTTAATCCTACAATGAATGGTACAAGTAAGTCAAAATGGATAACATGTTTTGATTTTATTCAACTCCTTTATTTGTTTGTTTATTTTATTTGTTAGCATTGAAACAGTCTCGTAAAAGCAGATTGTTCTAGATAAAAAGTTTTAATGTTTTGTTTTTATTTATTTATTTTTAGATAAAGTTAAACAAAACTATGTTTGTTGGCTGCATGCATAGTATGTTTGTTTGCTGCATGCATAGAAGCCTTGAAAGACGAGAGTAGTTAAGTACATGTACTATATGAAAACCACTTATTTTATTTTTTTACACTATGAAACCATTTATCGTCAAAGGGGAAGCAATTTTGATTTTAGACATAGTAGTTACATGTATGTTCCCTAAACGAAGTTCAGGAACATATTGTTTTTTAGTACATGTTTTATTGAAATATAAATGAAATCTTTGGGAATGATTAAAAGGAATGTTTGGGAAGCAATGAACAGACATGATTTTAATCAGCTTTTATGATTCATGTAATTCATTACACTAGATCTTATCGGATATACATGTACCACTATGACAAAATGTATGAGACGATATGTAATTTATACCAGAATGACTTTCATATGACCTTGAACTTGACAAGATAAAACTAATTCTAAATTTAACTAAAATAACATGCATTTAACATGTCTAGTCCACAACTTTTTAATGCTTTGACATACATGCAGAGCTTTGATATTTGACTTGAAGATGTTTTACATGAGACAATACATGAGGGTGGGTAGGACCTTTTTCGGGACACCAGGATTGGCCATAATTAAGCTCGGGATTCTGGGATTTGGACAATTTAAGTTCGGGATTCCAGGATAAGGTTATATCAACTTTACCGGGATTTGGGATTTTCTCATTTTTATGTCGGGATTCTGAGATTTTATAGAAATTAATTTGGGATTCTGGGATCAGACCCCCCCCCCGTCATACATCACATATCGGATGACCTGAAACTTAGACTTTAAGTTCAAATTAATGCTATATATCATGTTAACTCAGACTTTTTGAATTTGACAGACCTGCTGGACCATCCTGCAAAAATAAGCAAGGACTGGCAGAAAAAAAACAAAAATATCGGTCCGACGTTCGGCTTAAAAATATTTTCGTGTTTACATTTTACCAGAAATAAGTTGCGAGAAAATCATTTTTAAACGTAAACGGTCAAAATATTCTGGAAAATTCCATCTTTGTTTCTATTTAGAATCCCCTTTCCTTTTCAGGTTATCAACATGATAGCCGGATTGAAGCATTTCATGGGGTAAAACCTGGGAAAACTACGATTATGTTAATTATTTCTTAGTCAAAAAGTTGGGTCCGGCAAAGATTTTCAGGGTCCAGCAAAGATTTTGGTGGTGCAGGACCTATGTCTAGCAGCTTAAATTTTTTTTTCTCAAAAAGTCTGGTTAACTGTATACTTCCACAACTATTTTTAACCTTTGTTATGTATATGTGACTTTGATATTCAACAAGATATATCATAATGACACAATCTGTCCTGTATTAAAATGACCTTAACCTTTGACCTCAAGGTCAAATTAACAACTGGCAATGCTGTGTTTCACCTTTAACATATAAAGCATTGAATAATCTTACAAGACAATGTGTCACATGCCAGACAGTCCCTCATTAGACCTTGACTTTTGACATTTAAATCATATTACAACTAACATGTTGAGCTTATTTGGGACAGGAATTTTTCATCCTTTGGCAAGTGGCCAACTATACATGAAGGGCTTTGATTAATAGAATATAGATGTATGTATCATCATTAAGCAATTTTTTAGGTGTCAAAGTGCCCATGGCCTTTCATTCCATTGTTCAACTTGTGCTATTTTTGCAAATTTGATAAGGAAAGACATCAGTTTTGTAATTGTTTTTATGCCCCCGCGATGACATGTCGGGGGGGGGGGCATTAAGTTTTACTCATGTCCGTTTATACGTACATCTGTACGTACCTCTGTACGAAATTCCGTCAAGCTTTTTTCAGGAACCGTCAATTTCTAAAGGTCACAGGTTAAGGTTACTATCTTTCAGTCCAATGCAAAACTTTTGAATGCATTTTAGAACTCTACATTAAAGCTTATGAAATATATGAAGTAAGGCAACAACCATTTGAAATTCTTGGGGGAAGGTATGGATTTTTTTGAAAAAAAATATTTTGTTTTCAATTTTTGGAGAAAAAAAAATTGTCCTTAACCCAGAAAGAAAAAATAAATTGTTTGGTGAGTCTGGGCTAAACAACGTAAACAAAATTGCGAATAAAAAAATTGTTTTTGGTATCGTTCAATAACAATTCTCGTCTTTGAAAAATTTTGAAAAAAATAAATTGTTGAGGGGCTAAAATCCATACCCCCTGAATTTCAAATGGTTGTTGCCTAAGGATAAAGCATATATTTTGAAGTAAAGATGTCAGGAAAAACTATAAAAAAAAGTTAATCTAGTGAGGGCTGTACCATCCATTTTTTCTGGTCAGAAATAAGATCCTTTAAAACAGGAGAAGTTGCAATTTTAAAAAACTTAATTTTTACTCCTACTAATGTTTAATTTCACAATTTTTTTTAGAATGCCACGTTCAAAAAATTGGAAGAAGAGTTCCGTTAAGAAAGGAAATGTTAACAGACGTAAGTATAAACTGACGGACCAGACTGAGGATCCTGGCCTCGTTAATCACAGGACTGAAGACATTGACTTGACTGAGGATCCTGGCCTCGTTAATCACAGGACTAGAGACCTTACGTCTGACGTGACTGAGGATCCTGGCCTCGGTAAACACAGGACTAGAGACATATCTGATAACTTGCTTGATACATATGCCATGAAAAATTTGTCTGATCAATTAGCCATGAAACATATGTCTGAACAATCTGCTATGAACAATTTGTCTGAACAATGTGCCATGAACAATATGTCTGAACAATCTGCCATGAACAATTTGTTTGAACAATCTGCCATGGAAAGTTCATCTACAAAAACTTTCATTGAAGAAATAGGTTCAAATACATTACCTGATACTTTTTGTGATACAATTTCTAAGGGTACTGTTGAAAAGATGGCTGATGTTTACTCTGAAGTAACATGTAATACGTTTGGAACATTGACACAAACAGTAACAATTTTCAATTGTACATATCTTCAGTTTGGAACTTTTGATCAGTCTTGTGACAAATTTAGTAATCAGTCAAGAGGAAATCAGTGTACTTGTAACTGCTTGGCTTTTCTTGCTGTCAATTCAAAACATTTGTTGGAAAACTGCCATGACCTAGATTTCATATTAGACTCTGGTGACAAAATTTATTTGGAAGCTATTACCAATTTGAAAAGTACAGGAAGATTTAGAAATATGCTGTTGACTTTTGATGAAATTCCTAGTGTTATAAAAATTTGTGATAAAAAATGTTCAGTTGAAAAGAAAAATATTTTGTTTGGGACTGCTATTCAAAGCTCATCATCATCTTCACAATTTTGTACACTTCAAGGTGCAATAAATCAAAGCTCAAAACAATCAAGTTGTATGTTAGTAATGATCGGAGCAATTTGTTCAGCTATTTATCTGGATAATTCCACATATTACTTTTTTGACTCCCATTCTCATGGTCAATCAGGGTTATATGTTCCCACTGACCCAGCAGGCTATTCAATAATAATTGGTTTTAGTGACATTGAAAATCTTGTAAATTACATGTATTCTTATTACACAAGTATGCATATTGATCTCTTGTCACAGTTTGAAATACTACCAGTAACCTTCAGCATACTTGATAATTCAAGCTTTATTGATTGTAAAGAACAACACAATACTGATGTTCATGACCTGGAAGTTAATGCAAAATTCCTTCAGCAATCCCAATTAGAAAAATACTTTGCTGACCAAGAACAAAAGCAAAAAAGTGTTTTGTCAGCTCTTGTCTCTGATGATGAACAAAACATTACAAGAAACAACTATATGAAAAATTATATGCAAAAAAGAAGGAAAGATCCTGTGTTTCGAGATAAAGAAAAACAAAAAGAATTGAAGTCTAAACAAGATGCAAGAAAAGATAATTTATTTAGAGAGACTGAAAAACAAAAAGAATTGAAGTCCAAGCGGCTTGCTAGACAGAATGATGAGTTTAAAACAAAAGAAGCCAAAGACAAACAAGATGCAAGAAAAGATCCTGTGTTTAGAGAGACAGAAAAACAAAAAGAATTAAAATCCAAACAGCTTGCTAGACAGAATGATGAGTTTAAAACAAAAGAAGCCAAAGACAAACAAGAGGCAAGAAAAGATCCTGTGTTTAGAGAGACAGAAAAACAAAAAGAATTAAAATCCAAACAGCTTGCTAGACAGAATGATGAGTTTAAAACAAAAGAAGCCAAAGACAAACAAGAGGCAAGAAAAGATCCTGTTTTTAGAGAGACCGAAAAACAAAAAGATTTAAAGTCCAAACAGCTTGCTAGACAGAATGATGAGTTTAAAACAAAAGAAGCCAAAGACAAACAAGAGGCAAGAAAAGATCCTGTGTTTAGAGAGACAGAAAAACAAAAAGAATTAAAGTCCAAACAGCTTGCTAGACAGAATGATGAGTTTAAAACAAAAGAAGCCAAAGACAAACAAGAGGCAAGAAAAGATCCTGTGTTTAGAGCGACAGAAAAACAAAAAGAATTGAAATCTAAGCAAGACGCAAGAAGTGATGAGGCATACCAAAAGGCTGAAGCAAGTCGAGATTTGAAAAGAAAGAGAGCATTAAGGGAAAATTCTGATTTCTTAGAAGTTGAAAGACTTTCAAAACAAGCTTCAAGGAATAAAAAACCCCAAAATAATAGACAAGTTAATGCTGCCAGCAAAAAACGTAAAAGACAAGACGAGGAATATGTTCAGCATGAACGTAATTTGAAAAGAAGTAAAAAACAAGGCTCATCCCTATCAGAATGCATTACTAAATTTGAGAAAGCCACATCAAAAGGTCCATCTTACATTTGTACTTCTTGTCATCAAACTTGGTTTGCTGAATCGGTAAACAGTGTTAAGATTAAAAAATTAGATTCAGAATTATACAAAGCGTGTTTAACGAATATGAAATCTGTAGATGACAAAGAATGGATATGCCACACTTGCTCAAATTCATTAAAGCAAAGTAAGATTCCACGATTATCAGTAAAGAATAAAATGGGATTTCCTAAGAAACCACCAGAACTTCAACTATATCCATTAGAGGAGAGATTGATATCTTTAAGAATACCATTCATGCAAATAAGACAGTTGCCCAGAGGTGGACAATATTCTATTAAAGGAAATGTTGTAAATGTGCCAGTAGATGTACAACCAACAGTGAATGCACTCCCAAGAAATATTGATCAATCTGGTACAATTTCTGTGAAACTTAAGAAAAAACTTAGCTTTAAAACATGTGATTTTAGTGAAAATGTAAGACCCCTAGCAGTGATGTGTGCCTTGCATTATTTAATGAGGAAAAGTGAACTATACAAACTATCAGGTATAGGTGTTGATAGTCAGTGGTCCAAACACATTGAAGAAATCAACAGTCAAACAGATGGGGATAGTGACATTGAAACAGAAGAGATTGAGAATACTGCAGTGGATGACGGTGATAATGATAGATTCAGTGAAATTGATGAATCTGAACAACCTGTAGGTAATTTAGATACACTTTTAGATGAAATTGTAGATGATACAAATACTGGTACTTGTTTAGACAAGGAGTTTGTGTTTGCCCCAGGAGAAGGCCAAAGACCAATTAGTTTGTACAGTGATCCTGATGCAGAATACTTAGCTTTCCCAACTATATTTTGTGGACAAAAAAGACCTGATAACAAAGAAAGGGAAGTATTTGTTCATTATACTGACATTGTCAAATGGGAATTGAGATCTATAGATAGAAGAGTTGCCCAGTCAGTTCCAAACCTATTTTTTAAACTAAAAAAGGTTCAGTTGAAAAATGTGTCTGACAAAGTGAATCTTGCATTAAGAAGATGCAAAAAAGAGGGTAAAACTTGGACTGCTAAAGATATTCTGAATCCTAGAGTAGTTAAAGACCTTGTACGCCTTGATGAAGGTTACTATATATTAAGAACTTTAAGAAATTCTCCTGTATATCTGGAAAAACGAAAAAAAGATGTATTTGCCATGATAAGGCAACTTGGACTACCAACATGGTTCGGATCTTTCTCATCTGCAGATACAAAGTGGAATGATCTTCTGAAAATTCTTGGCAAGTTGAATGATGGGAAGGAATATAGCAATTCAGATATAGATAATATGAACTGGCAAGAAAAAACTAGATTAGTACAAAAAGATCCAGTTACATGTTCCAGATTTTTTGATTATAGAGTACAGCAATTTATAAAGATTGTATTGAAAAGTGAGTTTCATCCTATAGGAATATTATCTGACTTCTTTTATAGAGTTGAATTTCAGCAAAGAGGTTCTCCACACATTCATATGCTTATGTGGGTTAGTGGTGCTCCACAATACAGAGTCAGTTCTGAAGAAGAGATCATTGACTATATTGACAAGTACATCTCCTGTTCACTAGATAATCCTGAATGCAAAGAATTCATCCAGTTACAAATCCACAAGCACTCAAAAACGTGCAGAAAGAAGGGCCATGCAATTTGCAGATTCGGGTTTCCCTTGCCTCCTTTCAAAAAAACTGTGATCTTAGAACCTCTAGAAACAGAAATTGACAAATACAAAGAACTGTATAAAGATATTCATGAAAAAATTGATAGTCTCCATGAGTTAGAAAATATTGATGAACTCACATTTGAGCAATTTTTGATTGATGTCTTGCAAATAGAAGAAGAGGACTATGTTAAAGCAGTTAGAAGTACTTTATCAGGTGCCAAAGTTTTCTTAAAAAGAAAACCAAGTGAAGTTAGGGTAAATCCTTACATGAAAAATGTTGTCTCTGCATGGAAAGCCAACCATGATCTTCAGTTTGTTCTTGATCCATATGCATGTGCCATGTACATTGTTTCTTACATCAGTAAATCACAAAAAGGCATGAGTGCTTTATTGGATCAGGCAGCTAAAGAAGCTAGACAAGGAAATATGGATTTGAAGCAACAAGTTCGTTTGATAGGAAATTATTTCACTAACTCTGTAGAGACCTGTGCACAAGAAGCAGTGTATTTACTTCTTCAAATTCCACTTACTAGAGCAACAAGAGAGGTCATATTCATTAACACATCACAATCTGAGAAACGAACATTCTTATTAAAAAACAAAGAACAGCTTGAAAAACTCTCACCAGATTCAACAGATATTGAAGTTGAAGGTTGCATTAAAAAGTATTCAAAACGTCCTAGAGCTTTGGAAAATTGGTGCTTGGCTGACTATATGTCACAGCTTGAAGTGGTGTTTCCAAAAAAATCTGAAGATGGTGCTACTAACAATGACTTGTCTGATCATGAACTCAATGAAAATGATGATGACTTTGAGACTGAAATAAAAGCTGATCAAGAAGATTCAGGATTCACACATGTGATGAAAAATGGGACAATCATAAGGCAAAGAAAAAGCTTCAGAGTCATTAGATATGTTCGATTCAGTAAAAAATCTGACTCAGAAAATTATTACAGAGAACGATTGATGTTGTTTTATCCATGGAGAATTGAGAGTGATTTAAAGAAAAACTATGAAAGTTACGAAAAGATGTACTTGACTGTATATCGAACAGTTGAAAGCAAGGCAAAACAGTATGAAAATAAGGCAGAAGAGCTTGATGAAGCGATAGAGCGAGCTGAAAGTGAACAAGTTAGTTTTGATGAGCTTGCACCAGGCACTGAACAAGGTGAATGTGATGATGCAGAAGAAGGATCAGTTGAATCTGAAAAATATATTCATTTTAATCCAGACAGACCAACAGAACATAGGCATTATGATATTGGACAAGAACTTCAAATGTCAGTTTCCACAGCAAATCTAATAAGTCATGCTAAAAGAATTAGTGACAGCCAATACAGCAAGCTGCTTCAGAGTTTAAATTGCAAACAAAGGGAATTTTTTCTCCATATTCTAACATGGATAAAAACTAGAAAAGAACCATTACATGTTTTTTTGACTGGTGGAGCAGGAGTTGGTAAATCTGTTGTTGTAAAGGCTCTGTTTCAGGCATTGCACAGACACTTGTGTTCATTGGAAGGAGAGGACCCTGATGATATTAAAATTCTATTATGTGCTCCAACTGGTAAAGCAGCATATAACATAAGTGGAGTAACATTGCATAATGCCTTTCACATTCAACCATCAAGAAGAATAGATAATCAAACTCTCTCTTGTGATGTATTGAATACTTTAAGAATGAAATATAGAAATTTATCAGTAATTATGATAGATGAGATTTCTATGGTTGGCAATAGTATGTTCTCTTTGCTGGACACTAGACTCAAGAAGATAAAGGGCAACAACCAAATCTTTGGAGGTGTCAGTATAATTGCCATAGGGGATTTTTTTCAGTTAAAACCTGTTTGTGATGGTTGGGTATTTAATGATTTGAAGAGTGGCATTTCTGCTTTAGCCCCAAACATATGGAAAGAGTTTTTTACATTCTATGAGTTGACCCAAATTATGAGACAAAAAGATGACATGGAATTTGCCATGGTTTTGAATAGGCTAAGAGAAAACATTCTGACAGAAAACGACAAAGAAATTCTAAAAGCTAGAGTGGTAGAAGATGCTAAAGCTTTGGACTGTGGAGAAAACACAATGCACCTGTTTGTGGAAAATGAACTAGTAGATAATTTCAATTTACAGCATATGGTTAAATTGAAAACAGAAAAGGTGTTGGTAAAATCAGTAGATACAGTTAGTGGAGATTTATCAGGAAAAATAAAGAACACATTGGTGAAAAGTCTTCCAAAGAAACAATCTGAAACAGCTAATTTAGCAAATGAAGTTCAACTTGCTGTAGGGATGCTATATGACTTGACTGCTAATATTGATGTTGCTGATGGACTTACAAATGGATCATCTTGTGTTGTGAAGTTAATAGAGTACAAAACAGCATCAAGTAGGCCAAGTATTGTATGGGTGAAGTTTCACGATGATAACATTGGGCTAGAAACAAGAAGAAAATACCATCATTTGTTTAGCTCAGCCATAGATAAATCTTGGACTCCCATATTTGACATCAAGAGATCATTCCTGTACCACTACAAGACTTTTGAAAGAATTCAGTTCCCTTTGCGTCCATCTGCTGCCAAAACAATTCACAAGTCTCAAGGCGATACATTAGAAAAAGTAGTAGTCAGTCTTAACACTAAAAGAAAATCAAAGATAGCTCACATTCACTATGTGGCTCTCAGTAGAGTACGATCTCTCTCTGGTTTATTTATATTAGATCTCAACTTAGACAAAGTGCATGTATCTCAAGATGTTAAAGATGAGATGGAAAGATTAAAATCTGAAGCACCTCTACAGCTTTGTTTTAGGCCACTGTATAACCTCCCAAAAAATAATGTCAAAGTTATTTTTAACAATGCAAGATCACTGCATGCACACTTTGAGGACCTGAAAGCAGATCCCAATGTACAACATGCAGACATTGTTGGTATAGCAGAAACCAGACTAACACCATCTGATTCATCTGACCTGTATTCATTACCAGGGTTTCAGGCACCTTTAAGAAATGATCAGAAACAAACAAATACAGGAAACAGACCTTATCATGGACTTGCATTGTATTATAGTGATAACTGTATTTGTGAAAATAGCTTCTCTTTCTCAAGTCCAGATATTGAGTTCACATTAGCAGACATTCTAGTTCTAGGAAAGGGTCATTTACAAGTTGTAGTAGTGTATGTATCTCCAAACTGCAGGGTTGATCTGTTATTAAATGTCTTAAATGAAAAGCTATTACCTAAACTTGATCTTTTACACTCCAACATTTTGGTTTTGGGAGATTTCAACTTGAATTTAAAAACTGGCCAAAGAAAGTTTTTGGAATTTATGTCTGAAAAGTTTAACCTTCATCAAAAAATGTCAAAAATTACAACCAACTTTGGATCAATTTTGGATTTAATCTTTGTTAAATTGTTTGACAATGTTAAAATTTGTACAGATGTTATAGAAGCATATTGGTCTGACCATAAATTTGTGTATGCTGCAGTTGACCTTTCTTAGGAATTATAACCCACTTGATTTCAAATAAAGAATTTCACACTTCTAAGAGTGTGATATTCTTTATATTAAGTGGTTTTAGTCTGAATTGGGTTGCCACTTGCATAATTTACTTCCTACTTCCAAATTATTATTTGGAAGTCATTTTTTTAAAGGGAACAACCTTTTGATTTTAAGATTCATTATAATTATATGTAGATATTTTGCATTTAACATTCTTAAACTAAATTACCTAAAATATTGCTTAAATATATTAATTATGTACCATTATTGTAGCACGCAGCCACTAAAAGACAATAATCTAAGTCTTCATTTATTGCATTTTTATGCCCCATCTACAAAAGTAGGATGTCATATAGTACTGTTTCCATCCATCACAAATGTTAAGATCCATGGTACATTATGTCTTTAAGACATAAACTTGTTTAATCAATATACTAAGGAGGTATGCATTTTTTTGTCCATCATTATCAATTGTCATAATTAACATCAAATGTTTGTTCCCTTTACTTACCAAATAATACTAACTTATTGCTAAATGTATTATAATATTCAAATAACATGTAATGATTTATACTATTCTTTAAGATTTTTTAAAGTCTTTTTGTTCATTACATTTGTATTGTGATTTTTTATAGATTCAACATGTGCTTGTTTAAAATTTGTTAAGGCATCTAAATGTATAAATTTATTACAGAAATCACCTTGTTTATGACATTACAATGGAAAAATTGTTGCTGAACTGTATGTTTGCATTCTTTGAAAATAACAATGACATTATCTGATATTACTGTACATTTTAATATATAATATAACAACTTGGAACTTATTGTAAAAATGGACCAACCATCCACCATAATGTAAAAGAGACTTCATTTTATCATGTTGCATATATTATAAGATTTAGTACAGACCAAACAAAAATTAAAATGTATGTAATTTCTATTATACTTGTACATCAAGAAGTTCAAAACCATGCAAACTTCAACCATATTTTTTTTATTTTGAACTTTTAATTAATCATTGACTGACATGAAAGAATTATATATATATGCTTAATATGTACTTTGCCTCTCCAGCAGTACTTAGATCAGTAGAAGGTATATCATGCATATACGAGACAAAGTATACGAGCCATGTAATACAATACATGTCTGGTGGTACTCAAGTTCTTGATACTGTGCATAACAAACATAGCAGATAGCATATGAATAAATGAGACACAAGTATACGAGTCATGTAATACAATACATGTCTGGTGGTACTCAAGTTCTTGATACTGTGCATAACAAACATAGCAGATAGCATATGAATAAATGAGACACAAGTATACGAGTCATGTAATACAATACATGTCTGGTGGTACTCAAGTTCTTGATACTGTGCATAACAAACATAGCAGATAGCATATGAATAAATGAGACACAAGTATACGAGTCATGTAATACAATACATGTCTGGTGGTACTCAAGTTCTTGATACTGTGCATAACAAACATAGCAGATAGCATATGAATAAATGAGACACAAGTATACGAGTCATGTAATACAATACATGGCTGGTGGTACTTAATGCTCTTTGAAAGGGTGTATATAACCTGATTGGAAAAATAGCTTTACAAAAAAAACAATCTTAAAATAGTTCAGAGGTAGATTAAGCACATATAGCATATATAATAAAAAGAGTAAGACATGGAAAAAAATCTTTAAAAATAGTTTGTATTAGATTTGAACTTCTTTGATCTGTTTTTGATTTTTTTAAAAGTATTAGTTGCATCTCTTTATAAGTCAACAGAAAAAAATGCACATGTCCATTTAATTGATGTCAAAACATTATGATCTGTATATTTGTGTAAAATAAATACAATTATTACATACATGCACTTTTTATGGCTTGAAAATTGAAAAGACTATCCTATTCCAAAAAAATTAAGTCAATAATACTTAATAGTCAATAATTATAGATATGAAATATTTCATGTATGAAGAGCCAGGCTTTAAGAATTTTTGCAATGCAAGATTTTCATGAAATTTATACAGTGGTAAAAGAAAAGATAAATCTTCTAGTTTTCAAGAGGACACTGAGGGAGTAGTCGGTGCTTCCACATCTGATTCTGAAGAAAAAGTTAGTCATATTCAATAAAACCTGGTATACATATACTTTAGTAACCAAGCTTAGTTCCATCGAAGGTTTTTTTTTCCTTCACCAGGAATTCCTGCAATTGAGGAAAAATATTAAAGAAAGGTTAAATATACTGAGGTTTTATTATCTCAACAAAATAAAGAACATGGCATTATTTATGAAACTTTGCATGTGGGTGCAAACAGTATACAAGCAGTCTTCACGCTATAAATTTTGGTCCACAGGCCCGACAACTTATTATCGAAAAATTTTGTATAGACAACATTGGCTTGTTGTTGCCATTTCTACAGGCCCTCAAGCATTTTCACTAGCCATGGCTTATGGCCTGTGGCCAATTTCGAAGACTGTACAAGTTATTGAAGACTTGGAAAATGTTTAAAAGAATTTTTATGTATAGAGTTAAAAAAAAGAAATGTTTCAAGCCTTAGATGAAGTTGGAATGCATGCTTCCTAGAAAAAATATACCAATGAGTTCACCATGGCCTTGAATTTCCAGTTAAATGACCAGTATTCTACAATACCAATGTTGATGTATATAATACCAATGATGAAGGTTTTATGTTTCCTGGTATCTCAATAGCGAATAATTCTAGTAAATGAAACTTTATAAGGTAATCAATTCACAGTTGATTGTCATCATCTGACCATGACCTAGGTGGCTATTCTTTTTTGGACAGTTCATACATGTAACTGTATCATAAAAAAATTTGATATGTCTGAAGACCTGTGATTACAACAAAAAATAGACCATTGTCACTGTAAAAACTTCTTATAGCTTGAATGAAAGCTTTGTAACTTTGTCTACTTGATCTATCCAAACAAGTGTCTTTAATGCTACCATGTAGTCCATGCTGTTCACTAGGTAACTAGATGAAGAGATCAGGTGAGCGATTCAGGCTCCTGGGAGCCTCTAGTTTATTGTATTCCTCAATAAATTCTGTCAACAAAATGTAACAACACCTTTGATGTATCTTGTACTGTACATTGCTATAAGGGGTCAAAAAGGGGCCACACCAAAAAAATCGACTTTTTTATTTGTGGTCCGATTTTCAAAATCTTTTTTTCATTGGAATCCTTGTAAAAATCCCTGCCTGCGTTTTTCAATCAGATTTGCAATATCTCATACCGTTTTCAAGAAATTAGGGGTCAAAGGGGCCAAAAACGCCATTTATAAAAGTTTGTCCAGGCAAATAGTTTTTAACCAAAATATATTAAGTTGTAGTGGGCCAGCCAATTGTTATGAAGTTTAAATATGATGATTATATCCACTAAAGGAATGTTGTTTTTGTATTTGGGGTTTGTGGCCCCTACTGTTTTAGAAAAAAAGGGCCAAACGGGCTAAAACGGGTGTATTGACAAAACTGTTGTAGAATGTTCATTATTCAATCAATTTTGAAAATTCTTTTTTTGTTGAAGTGCTGATAAAATTCTGTCTACTAAATGTGTCAATGATTTTGATATGTATTTTACCATTACATTGCTACAGGGGGCTAAAGACAGGCCACGCCCATAAAATCAACTTTTTTATTTTTGGTCCGATTTTCAAAATCTTTTTTTCATTGGAATCCTTGTGAAAATCCCTGGCTGTGTTTTCAGTCAGATTTGCAATATCTCATACCGTTTTCGAGAAATTAGGGGTCAAAGGGGCCAAAAACACCAATTTTAAAAGTTTGTCAAGGCAAATAGTTTTATACTTAAAATTAAGTTGTGGTTATTACATGTATATAAATAAGGCTTTTTGTATTTGATGTTGATGTAAATATATATGTGTCAAAAATGCGTTTTTTAAGTCCACCACAGGATGCATGTGTCAAAAAGCTTTGTAAGTCCACCATGGGCTTCATGTGACCAAAGCAATGGACTATCCATATTAGGCCTCCAACGTACAGGGTTAAACTTGTTGCGGTCGTATCATGCTGCGCTCGGCGTAGCTTTTTATTAAAAATTACTCTGCGCAAGCCGTTGTTAAGGTGGCACATGCTAGTGAGTTTCATCGAGAAATAAAACTGCATTATTAACCAATCGAAATTGTCAATTGAAAGGAGAATGTAATTATAAGAGCATATAGTTACATACATATGATTGTAATAATTTGTGACATACAATTTACATGTATAATAAAAGATTACAACATATTTGTTACAGTATAACAACCTGATAATGCGAATATTTCATAATCAAAACAATTAGATTTCAGGAAGGGTCACAATTTGATTAAGTACATTCATAACCTTCATATGGCTGTTTTCTTCAAATTTTGATGGTGTTTTCTACAAAGTATTTCAGTAGACCATGGTACCAGTAAATGACACAGATAAATGACAGCATAAGCAGTCATAGAAATTGGGAAGAGGAGTCCGGTGGACAGAATGCATATTTTAATCAAATTTTTTCCCTATATGTTCAATGTAAAATATTGCTAAATTTGATTGGATCTAACCTATTTTTGGTGGATTTTTCCAGTCGGTCCGGCCTAATTTCTAACACTGCATAAGTCGGTGACAGACATGGGGTGAATCTCCTCTGTTATTTTTTTATTTAATAATTGACCATTAATGAGGTCTATAGATTAGGTTTTGTTCTTATCAAATATTACATTTCTATATCCTCTCCTGAAAAAAAATCCTTTAATTTATACATGTATGCATAGTTTGTTGACTGTTTATTTCAAACAAAAACGAAATGTTAATTATTTGATTGGTTTAATAACAGTATCATCATTCATTGTAACTCAGCCTCTTAATATTGTGCTCAAATCAATCTTTTTTTCCAGATTTCACTAGAAGAATACAGTAAAACTCGAATATAACGAACTCGCTTACAACGAATTTACGCTTATAACGAATTTTTTTCAAATCCCCGACCAAACTTCAGCAGTTTCAATGTAAAATATCGTGGATATAACGAATTCGTTTATAACGAATATTCGGATACTACGAACTTATTTTCAATTCCCAAAATGCCAATACACATTAAAAATTACTCTCATATAACGAACTGAAAAATGCCGAAAGGTAAAGGCGATAATCAATGATTGAACCGACAAACTTCAAAGGTAATACAGGTTATCTAATTAAACAAACGTGAATTGTTGTTATTTCAATAAAAACTATGTTAGATCTATTTGAGTTTATTTAATGTTAAAATGGCTTCTCCTGGTAGGAAAAGAAAAGCTATATCGTTAGAAACAAAATACGAAATCATTCAATGTTGTGAAACGGGAAATACTCCTAAAAAGGAAATTGCAGCTAAATTTGAAATTCTGTCGAACACCTTAAGTACAATATTAAAAAACAAGGAAAAGATTATTGAATCCTACGAGGAATCGTCAGTGTCTCCTGCTCGAAAACGCCATCGTTCTTCAAAACATGAAAGCGTAGATTCGGCTCTTTACGAGTGGTTCAAGGAAAAACGGAACCAGAACATTCCTTTGAGTGGCCCAATATTGTTAGCGAAGTCCGAGGATTTTGCGAAAAAACTTGGTGATACCACATTTACCCCCAATAATGGCTGGTTGGACCGATTTAAAGAACGACACGGCATTGTATGTAGGTCTATAAGTGGCGAAAGTGCAGTTGTAGATGAGGAACTTTGCGATGAATGGGTGAAAAATAAATTGAGAACATTGTCGCCACCGAGACAAGGACGGACGATGACATTGTTGACAGTCTTTTAACTTCCGACTCTGAAGCTGAGGAATCGGAAGTTGATGATGAACAGTCCGATGAATTAATAATCCCAACAAAAAGTGAAGGTTTAGTTGCGCTTGACTTAGTTCGTCGTGTGCTTGAAACTGTCGAAAATGTAGATGACAATCTTTTTGTAGCAATTGCAAAAATAGAAACAATATTCTCTCGTAAACAAAAACAACTATGGTCATGTTGAAGACTGCTTGCTGTTTTCCGTTGTGATTTTTTGAATTGCTGTTTGTTTATGTTTGTTGTGTCGCGTACACTTATTCCACATCTCAATATCGTATATTACTAGTTTCTTTCAAAAACTAGAATAACTTTCAGTGGTTTCCCAGTTTGTACATACACTGTAATAATTGTAAATTAAATAAACATATCCACATACCGTATTTTGCCGTGTATAGTGCGCAGTTTTTTACAATTTTTTCATGAATCTAGCAATGGGGTGCGCACAATACATCCCTATATGAGATTTTCATCCATTTTCATGATCATCGGCAATGGCAAAAGATCGATGTTTGTCAGATTTTGGACACAAGATTCATCCATGATTGAACACAAGTGTCATTACTCACACGATTTCTATTGAATCCTGTTCATTATAAGATTCTCTAAATCAAATTTATCATGCTTTTCTGAAATAAAACCTTAATTCCAGTGTCTTCATGTGTTTGTTTATTAATTTCATTTTCATATCGACCGCCATTTTGTAACAACAAGTTATTGTTTAGTTTGGTATAAATATCTAAGTTCTAAAAAATACTTCTATCCAATCTCTTTATCCAATAAAAGAATAATTAAATATGATTTTCATTTATTTATTTATTCTCCCTTTACTAGTTTCATTTGTGGATCAATATTGTGTATTCCCCCTCAGTAACCTTATGTAAATAAATCTAAAAATAGAATGGTTTGTTTACATGATTGTGTATTTTCTTTCATGTAATTATTCGAGCAACTTGAGCAACAGATAACCATTTTCTTATTGTTTTGTGAATAAGTACTCATCCCAAGCTGGAGAAAATTAAGATTTACCGGTAATTATTTGTTTTGAGATCCAGGCTTGACCCCCTGAGGCCCAACATCGATATTTTGTCAAACTGGCTTGGACAATTAACAATTAAAGCCATTCAGCTGTAATACTTCTGGATTGTTTGAATAGTAATCTGTTGATCACCACTTTTTGACACCTTTATTGTTTTCATCAAAAGATATGAGCTTGGGTTAACACTTGTTGTTTGTTCATTGAAAAGGGGGACCAATTACCGGGATTTACGATCTTGCTGTCATAATAAAATACACAAATAATACAACAATTTATTTTACAAATAATAACAAATAAATTTTATTTTAACTAAAAAAATCTTCATCTGTAGTCTTTCTACCTGAAAAAAGAGACAAAGTTTGAGGGTTCTCTGTCATAGAAAATGATCACCCATTTTTCACAAAACTTCGTTTTTTCCCCAGATTTTCATCATGAAAAGGGGGTGCGCATTGTACATAAATGCGCACTATACACGGCAAAATACGGTATACGTTTTGTGTTCAAAGTCTATAACGAATTCGTTGTATGACATAACGAAATTCGTTATATCAATACAACGAATTACGTTTATAACGAATTGTTTTCCCTGTTCCCTTGAAATTCGTTATAACCAAGTTTTACTGTATTGGGTTAGAGAATGGTGAATGTAGAATTTCAGGCAGACTCAATCTAAAAGAGCTTCAAAGCATTTGTTTTAGGTCGGAAGATTAATTGGATACTTGACATTACATCTTGACACACCATCTGCAACTTTAAATAATTGTTTTCTTTTAGGTATGGATGGCTCAGCAAAAGACAGATTTTGAAAAGAAGAAGCAAGAAGAACTTCTCAACCAGTACCAAAAAGAGCAGGAAACTTATCAAAACAGGTAAGATATTCTCAACCAGTACCAGAAAGAGCAGGAAACATATATCAAAACAGGTAAGATATTCTCATCCAGTACCAGAATGGACAGGAAACATATCAAAACAGGAAAGATATTCTCAACCAGTACCAGAAAGAGCAGGGTACATATCAAAACAGGTAAGATATTCTCAACAACTACCAGAATGGGCAGGGTACATATCAAAACAGGTAAGATATTCTCAACCAGTACAAGAATGGACAGGGAACCTATCAAATTCCCTATCAAAACAGGTAAGATATTCTCAACCAGTACCAGAAAGAGCAGGGTACATATCAAAACAGGAAAGATATTCTCAACCAGTACCAGAAAGAGCAGGGTACATATCAAAACAGGTAAGATATTCTCAACAACTACCAGAATGGGCAGGGTACATATCAAAACAGGTAAGATATTCTCAACCAGTACAAGAATGGACAGGGAACCTATCAAAACAGGTAAGATATTCTCAACCAGTACCAGAAAGAGCAGGGTACATATCAAAACAGGTAAGATATTCTCAACCAGTACCAGAATGGGCAGGGTACATATCAAAACAGGTAAGATATTCTCAACCAGTACCAGAAAGAGCAGGGTACATATCAAAACAGGTAAGATATTCTCAACCAGTACCAGAAAGAGCAGGGTACATATCAAAACAGGTAAGATATTCTCAACCAGTACCAGAATGGGCAGGGTACATATCAAAA
>CAXARO010000688.1:0-58722 GCA_963971305.1 Arcuatula senhousia
ATTTTAAAAAAAAAATTATTGAATACAGGTGAAACTAGCTATAATTTGTGTTGGGATGCCAACACACAAGTCGCCCAAAATCGCCTTGGATACTTTGTCTTCCCATTCAGTGCAATAAAATATGTATAGAAATAAAATTTCATTGAAATCGGACAAAGTTCACATTTCTAAGGGGGGCGGGTGTAGTAAAATGGCCGCCATTTTAAAACCGGAAGTCGGATTTCAAATCTGGTCGCAGATTTGAGCTCAGCATACCCGCTTTACTCAGATGACCAATTTTCAAAACCATCTGATGAAAAAAAAAATTCCGCCCACTTTTTCCGATGGCCGCCATTTTGAAACGGCGGCCATCTTGAAAATTTCAAAACTTGATTACACGCCTTTGAGTGACCCACTATCCATTCCAACAAGTGTTATTAAATTTCCTTGAACCATTTTCTTGTATTAGGGAGGACAACTTTACGATAAAGAATCAGAAGAATAACTAGTGCTGATTGTGTTGGGATGCCAACACAGAAGTCGCCCAAAATCGCCTTGGATAGTATTCCATTCAAATCAGTGCATCAAAACAAGTCTAGAAATTAAATTTCGTTAAAATCGGACATAGTTGACGTTTTTGGGGGGCGGGTGTGGTAAAACGGCCGCCATTTTAAAATGGCGGTGTTTGCATCAATTTTTTTTCGTCATGTTGCTCAGGATAGATCACTCTACCAGTGAACCAATTTTCATTAAACTCCATCAAGCCATCTCCGAGATCTGAGAGAGGCCCAAAAATCTTAAACGGCGGCCATTTTGAAAATGGCGGCCATCTTGAAAATTTCAAAAGTGGATTGCACACCTCTGAGTGACCCTCCACCCACCTCAGCAGGTTTTATCTTGATTGGTCAAAGCATTTTCAAAAAATGTGGCGGACAAGTTCATGATTAAGGTAAGGAAAAGAATAATAATAAAAAAAACTAGTTCTAATTGTGATCGCAAGCGAGTCACATATATGTCCCCTCACGTACCCCTCTTTGTCAATATGTCTCTTGGCATTTGAGATCACTTAATATACACAATATTCATCAAAATAGGAGTAAGTTTAATTTTGGCGGGAAACGGCAGCCATTTTTAAAATGGCCGACTACACATAAATTTCAATGTAAAAAATCAATTCGCCATACCACTATTACCTTATCTACAAATTTTCATCAAAATCGGAGTAACTTTAAATTTTGGCGGGAAATGGCGGCCATTTTAAAAATGGCTGACGAAAAAAAAATTTTGATGTCAAAAATCAACTCGCCATACCACTTTTACCTTATATACCAATTTTCATAAAAATTAAAGCAAGTTTAAGTTTTGGCGGGAAAACGGCGGCCATTTTAGCCGCCATTTTTAAAATGGCCGCCAAAAAATTTTTTTGATACCAAAAATGAACTCGGCATACCACTATTACCTAGTAAACCGATTTTCATTAAGAAATAACAAAGTTGAAAATTTTTACATTACTATTACAAAATATATTGTAACAAGAAAGATAACTCAATTTGACAAAAAAAAATAAATTTCGATTTTTTGCAAAATTTTGAGAACCGTAAGTCCGATTTTCAAAATTCTTTTTTTAAATGAAAGGTATTAAAAGTCTACACTTACCCTTTATAGGAATTTTTCCTACCCCTGCCGGATCAGAAATGCCAGGTAAAAATTCAACTTCAGTTTCGAGGAGCCATTTTGAGGCTCTTTTTTGACCTATAAGGGGTCGTTCGATTTCGACGAAAAATACAAAAAGCACAATCTCCCATTCCATACTCTTGATATATGAAGTTTCAGCTTCCTACCTTAAAAGATGTCGAAAAAATGAGGTGGACAAGTTCACGGTCCAGAATACCGAGAAAAATAATAATAATAACTAGTTCTAATTGTGATCGCAAGCGAGTCACATATATGTCCCCTCACGTACCCCTCTTTGTCAATATGTCTCTTGGCATTTGAGATCACTTAATATACCCAATATTCATCAAAATAGGAGTAAGTTTAATTTTGGCGGGAAACGGCGGCCATTTTCAAAATGGCCGACTACAAATAAATTTCAATGTAAAAATCAACTCGCCATACCACTATTACCTTGAATACCAATTTTCATCAAAATCTGAGTTACTTTAATTTTGGCGGGAAACGGCGGCCATTTTGGAAATGGCCGACAATGAAAAAATTTTAATGTCAAAAATCAACTCGCCATACCACTATAACCTTATGTACCAATTTTCATCAAAATCGGAGTAACTTTAAATTTTGGCGGGAAATGGCGGCCATTTTGAAAATGGCTGACGAAAAATAATTTTTTATGTCAAAAATCAACTTGCCATACCACTATTACCTTATATACCAATTTTCATAAAAATTGGAGCAAGTTTAAGTTTTGGCGGGAAAACGGCGGCCATTTTAGCCGCCATTTTGAAAATGGCCGCCAAAAATTTTTTTCGATACCAAAAATGAACTCGGCATACCACTATTACCTTGTAAACCGATTTTCATTAAGAAATAACAAAGTTGAGAATTTTTACTTTACTATTACAAAATATATTGTAACAAGAAAGATAACTCAATTTGACAAAAAAATTAAATTTCGATTTTTTGCAAAATTTTGAGAACCGTAAGTCCGATTTTCAAAATTCTTTTTTTAAATGAAAGGTATTAAAAGTCTACACTTACTTTTTAAAGGAATTTTTCCTACCCCTGCCGGATCAGAAATGCCAGGTAAAAATTCAACTTCGGTTTCGAGGAGCCATTTTGAGGCCCTTTTTTGACCTATAAGGGGTCATTCGATTTCGGCGAAAAATACAAAAAGCGCAATCTCCCATTCCATACTCTTGATTTATGAAGTTTCAGCTTCCTACCTTAAAAGATGTTGAAAAAATGAGGTGGACAAGTTCACGGTCCAGAATACCGAGAAAAATAACTAGTTCTAATTGTGATCGCAAGCGAGTCACAAAAATGTCCCCTCACGTACCCCTCTTTGTCAATGTCTCTTAGCATTTGAGTTAAGTTTAATTTTGGCGGGAAACGCCAGCCATTTTCAAAATGGCCGACTACAAATAAATTTCAATTTTAAAAAATCAACTCCCCATACCACTATTACCTTATCTACAAATTTTCATCAAAATCGGAGTAACTTTAAATTTTGCGGGAAATGGCGGCCATTTTGAAAATGGTTGACGATAAAAAAATTTTGTTGTCAAAAATCAACTTGCCATACCGCTATTACCTTGAATTCCAATTTTCATCAAAATCTGAGTAACTTTAACTTGGGCGGGAAACGGCGGCCATTTTGAAAATGGCCGACGATGAAAAATTTTTAATGTCAAAAATCAACTCGCCATACCACTATTACCTTATATACAAATTTTCATCAAAATCGGAGTAACTTTAAATTTTGGCGGGAAATGGCGGCCATTTTGAAAATGGCTGACGAACAAAAATTTTTGATGTCAAAAATCAACTCGCCATACCACTATTACCTTGTATACCAATTTTCATAAAAATTAAAGCAAGTTTAAGTTTTGGCGGGAAAATGGCGGCCATTTTAGCCGCCATTTTTAAAATGGCCGCCAAAAAATTTTTACGGTACCAAAAATGAACTCGGCATACCACTATTACCTTGTAAACCGATTTTCATTAAGAAATAACAAAGTTGAAAATTTTTACATTACTATTACAAAATATATTGTAACAAGAAAGATAACTCAATTTGACAAAAAAATTAAATTTCGATTTTTTGCAAAATTTTGAGAACCGTAAGTCCGATTTTCAAAATTCTTTTTTTAAATGAAAGGTATTAAAAGTCTACATTTACCCTTAAAAGGAATTTTTCCTACCCCTGCCGGATCAGAAATGCCAGGTAAATATTTAACTTCGGTTTCGAGGAGCCATTTTGAGGCCCTTTTTTGACCTATAAGGGGTCGTTCGATTTCGACGAAAAATACAAAAAGCACAATCTCCCATTCCATACTCTTGATTTATGAAGTTTCAGCTTCCTACCTTAAAAGATGTCAAAAAAATGAGGTGGACAAGTTCACGGTCCAGAATACCGAGAAAAATAATAATAATAATAATAATAATAAGAAACCGAGCAAAAACAATATGTCCCCGACACTTCGTGTTCGGGGACATAATAATAATAACTAGCTATAATTTGTGTTGGGATGCCAACACACAAGTCGCCCAAAATCGCCTTGGATACTTTTTCTTCCCATTCAGTGCAATAAAATATGTATAGAAATAAAATTTCATTGAAATCGGACAAAGTTCACATTTCTAAGGGGGGCGGGTGTAGTAAAATGGCCGCCATTTTAAAACCGGAAGTCGGATTTCAAATCTGGTCGCAGATTTGAATGCAGCATACCCGTTTTACCCAGATGACCAATTTTCAAGACGATCCGATGAAAAAAAATTTTCCGCCCACTTTTTCGGACGGCCGCCATTTTGAAACGGCGGCCATCTTGAAAATTTCAAAACTTGATTACACGCCTTTGAGTGACCCACTATCCAATCCAACAAGTGTTATTCAATTTCCTTGTACCATTTTCTTGTATTAGGGAGGACAACTTTACGATAAAGAATCAGAAGAATAATAATAATAATAATAATAATAAGAAACGGTGCAAAAACAATAAGTCTCCCAAACTTTGTTTTGGGCGACTTAATAACTAGTTCTAATTGTGATCGCAAGCGAGTCACATATATGTCCCCTCACGTACCCCTCTTTGTCAATATGTGTTTGGGTCATTTGAGATTTCCTAATATACAAATTTTCATAGAAATCAGAGTAAATTTAATTTTGGCGGGAAAATGGCGACGAAAAAAATTTTTTGATGTCAAAAATAAACTCGCCATACCACAATTACCAAATACACAATTTTTTATTTAAATTGGAGTAAGTTTAATTTTGGCGGGAAATGGCGGCCATTTTGAAAATGGCCGACGAAAAAAAATTTTGATGTCATAAATCAACTTGTCATTCCACTATTACCTTTTATACCAATTTTCATCAAAATTGGTGTAACTTTAATTTTGGCGGGAAACGGTGGCCATTTTGAAAATGGCCGACAATAAAAAATATTCGATGTCAAAAATCATCTCGCCATACCACTATTACCTTATATACCAATTTTCATCAAAATCTGACTAACTTTAATTTTGGCGGGAAATGGTGGCCATTTTGAAAATGGCCGACGAAAAAAAAAATTGATGTCAAAAATCAACTTGCCATTCCATTATTACCTTATGTACCAATTTTCATCAAAATCGGAGCAAGTTTAAATTTTGGCGGGAAAATGGCGGCCATTTTGAAAATGGCCGACGAAAAAAAAAATTTGATGTCAAAAATCAATTTGCCATTCCATTATTACCTTATATACCAATTTTCATCAAAATCGGAGCAAGTTTAAATTTTGGCGGGAAAATGGCGGCCATTTTAGCCGCCATATTGAAAATGGCCGCCAAAAAAAATTTCGATACCAAAAATGAACTCGGCATACCACTATTACCTTGCAAACCAATTTTCAATAAGAAATAACAAAGTTGAGAATTTTAACATTACTATTACAAAAATATATTGTACAAAGAAAGATAACTCAATATGACAAAAAAATTAAATTTCGATTTTTTGCAAAATTTTGAAAACCATTAGTCCGATTTTCAAAATTTTTTTTTTAAATGAAAGGTATTGAAAGTCTACACTTACCCCATAAAGGAATTTGTCCTACCCCTGCCGGATCAGAAATGCCAGGTAAAAATTCAACTTCGGTTTCGAGGAGCCATTTTGAGGCCCTTTTTTGACCTATAAGGGGTCGTTCGATTTCGACGAAAAATACAAAAAGCACAATCTCCCATTCCATACTCTTGATATATGAAGATTCAGCTCCCTACCTTAAAAGATGTCCAAAAAATGAGGTGGACAAGTTCACGGTCCAGAATACCGAGAAAAATAATAATAATAATAATAATAATAATAATAAGAAACCGAGCAAAAACAATATGTCCCCGACACTTCGTGTTCGGGGACATAATAATAATAAGAAACCGAGCAAAAACAATATGTCCCCGACACTTCGTGTTCGGGGACATAATAATAACTAGCTATAATTTGTGTTGGGATGCCAACACACAAGTCGCCCAAAATTGCCTTGGATACTATTTCTTCCCATTCAGTACAATAAAATATGTATAGAAATCAAATTTCATTGATATCAGACAAAGTTCACATTTTTAAGGGGGCGGGTGTAGTAAAATGGCCGCCATTTTAAAACCGGAAGTCGGATTTCAAATCCGGTCGCAGATGTGAACTCAGCATACCCGCTTTACCCAGATGACTTATTTTCAAGACGATCAGATGAAAAAAAATTTTCCGCCCACTTTTTCAAATGGCCGCCATTTTGAAACGGCGGCCATGTTGAAAAAATCCAATGCACATGTAAAACTTCATATGATGTTCTATCATTATACCAAGTTTCATTGATGTTACTCAAAAATCCTAGGACTAGTTCTTTGGACAAGTTCAAGGAGGATAATAAAAGGAATAATAACTAGCTATAATTTGTGTTGGGATGCCAACACACAAGTCGCCCAAAATCGCCTTGGATACTTTTTCTTCCCATTCAGTACAATAAAATATGTATAGAAATCAAATTTCATTGAAATCGGAAAAAGTTCACATTTTTAAGGGGGCGGGTGTAGTAAAATGGCCGCCATTTTGAAACCGGAAGTCGGATTTCAAATCTGGTCGCAGATTTGAATTCAGCATACCCGCTTTACCCAGGTTACCAATTTTCAAGACGATCCGATGAAAAAAAATTTTCGGCCCACTTTTTCCGACGGCCGCCATTTTGAAACGGCGGCCATCTTGAAATTTTCAAAACTTGATTACACGCCTTTGAGTGACCCACTATCCAATCCAACAAGTGTTATTCAATTTCCTTGAACCGTTTTCTTGTATTAGGGAGGACAACTTTACGATAAAGAATCAGAAGAATAACTAGGTATAATTGTGTTGGGATGCCAACACACAAGTCGCCCAAAATCGCCTTGGATAGAGTTCCATTCAAATCAGTGCATCAAAAGTAGTCTAGAAATCAAATTTCGTTGAAATCGGACAAAGTTGACGTTTTTAGGGGGGCGGGTGTAGTAAAATGGCCGCCATTTTGAAACCGGAAGTCGGATTTCAAATCCGGTCGCAGATTTGAATTCAGCATACCCGCTTTACCCAGATGACCAATTTTCAAGACGATCCGATGAAAAAAAATTTTCCGCCCACTTTTTCCGACGGCCGCCATTTTGAAACGGCGGCCATCTTGAAAATTTCAAAACATGATTACACGCCTTTGAGTGACCCACTATCCAATCCAACAAGTGTTATTCAATTTCCTTGAACTGTTTTCTTGCATTAGGGAGGACAACTTTACGATAAAGAATCAGAAGAATAATAACTAGGTATAATTGTGTTGGGATGCCAACACACAAGTCGCCCAAAATCGCCTTGGATAGAGTTCCATTCAAATCAGTGCATCAAAATAAGTCTAGAAATCAAATTTCGTTGAAATCGGACAAAGTTGACGTTTTTAGGGGGGCGGGTGTAGTAAAATGGCCGCCATTTTGAAACCGGAAGTCGGATTTCAAATCCGGTCGCAGATTTGAGCTCAGCATACCCGCTTTACCCAGATGACCAATTTTCAAGACGATCCGATGAAAAAAAATTTTCCGCCCACTTTTTCCGATGGCCGCCATTTTGAAACGGCGGCCATCTTGAAAATTTTAAAAGTGCATTACACAACTTTGAGTGACCCACTATCCAATCTCACAAGTGTTATTGAATTTCCTTGGACCGTTTTCTTGTATTAGGGAGGACAAATTCTCGATAAAGAATCAGAAGAATAATAATAATAATAAGAAAAACTAGTTCTAATTGTGATCGCAAGCGAGTCACAAAAATGTCCCCTCACGTACCCCTCTTTGTCAATGTCTCTTGGCATTTGAGATAACTAAATTTATCCAATTTTCATCAAAATAGGAGTAAGTTTAATTTTGGCGGGAAACAGCGGCCATTTTGAAAATGGCCGACAATAAAAATATTTTGATGTCAAAAATCAACTCACCATACATATATTACCTTATATACCAATTTTCGTTAAAATCTGAGTAAATTTAATTTTGGCGGGAAACGGCGGCCATTTTGAAAATGGCGGCCCCAAAAAAATTTCGATTCCAAAATTGAACTCGGCATACCACTATTACCTTGTAAACCAATTTTCATCAAAATCAGAATAACTTTAATTTTGGCGGGAAACGGCGGCCATTTTGAAAATGGCCGACGATAAAAAAAATTTTGATGTCAAAAATCAACTCGCCATACCACAATTACCTTATATACCAATTTTCATTAAAATCGGAGTAATTTTAATTTTGGCGGGAAATGGCGGCCATTTTGAAAATGGCCGCCCCCAAAAAAAATTCGATTCCAAAATTGAACTCGGCATACCACTATTACCTTGTAAACCAATTTTCATTAAGAAATAACAAAGTTGAGAATTTTTTTCATTAATATCACAAAATATATGGTACAAAGAAAGATAACTCAATCTTACAAAAAAATAATTTTTGATTTTTTGCAAAATTTTGAAAACGGTAAGTCCGATTTTCAAAATTTTTTTTTAAATGAAAGGTATTGTATATCCGCACTTAACCTATAAGGGAATTTTTCCTACCCCTGCCGGATCAGAAATGCCAGGAAAAATTCAACTTCGGTTTCGAGGAGCCATTTTGAGGCCCTCTTTTTACCTATATGGGGTCGTTCGATTTCGGCGAAAAATACAAAAAGCACAATCTCCCATTCCATACTCTTGATTTATGAATTTTCAGCTTCCTACCTTAAAAGATGTCGAAAAAATGAGGTGGACAAGTTCACGATCCAGAATACCGAGAATAATAATAATAATAATAACTAGTTCTAATTGTGATCGCAAGCGAGTCACATACATGTCCCCTCACGTACCCCTCTTTGTCAATATGTGTTTGGGCATTTGAGAATACCTAATATACCAATTTTCATCAAGATTGGAGTAAGTTTAGTTTTGGCGGGAAACGGCGGCCATTTTGAAAATGGCCAACGATAAATAATTTTTGATATCAAAAATAGACTCGCCATACCACAATAACCTTATATACCAATTTTCATTAAAATCGGAGTAACTTTGATTTTGGCGGGAAACGGCGGCCATTTTGAAAATGGCCGACGAAATAAAAATTTCGATGTCAAAAATCAACTCGCAATAGCACTATTACCTTATATACCAATTTTCATCAAAATCAGAGTAACTTTAATTTTGGCGGGAAACGGTGGCCATTTTGAAAATGGCCGACGATAAAAAAATTTCGATGTCAAAAATCAACTCGCCATACCACTTTTACCTTATATACCAATTTTCATCAAAATCGGAGTAACTTTAATTTTGGCGGGAAACGGCGGCCATTTTGAAAATGGCCGACGATAAAAAAATTTTGATGTTAAAAATCAACTGGCCTTACCACTATTACCTTATATACCAATTTTCATCAAAATCGGAGCAAGTTTAAATTTTGGCGGGAAAATGGCGGTCAATTTAGCCGCCATTTTGAAAATGGCCGCCAAAAATTTTTTAAATACCAAAAATGAACTCGGCATACCACTATTACCTTGTAAACCGATTTTCATTAAGAAATAACAAAGTTGAGAATTTTTACATTACTATTACAAAATATATTGTACCAAGAAAGATAACTCAATTTGACAAAAAAATTAAATTTCGTTTTTTTGCAAAATTTTGAAAACGGTAAGTCCGATTTTCAAAATTCTTTTTTTAAATGAAAGGTATTAAAAGACTACACTTACCCTATAAAGGAATTTTTCCTACCCCTGCAGGATCAGAAATGCCAGGTAAAAATTCAACTTCGGTTTCGAGGAGCCATTTTGAGGCCCTTTTTTGACCTATAAGGGGTCGTTCGATTTCGACGAAAAATACAAAAAGCACAATCTCCCATTCCATACTCTTGATATATGAAGATTCAGCTTCCTACCTTAAAAGATGTCGAAAAAATGAGGTGGACAAGTTCACGGTCCAGAATACCGAGAAAAATAATAATAACTAGTTCTAATTGTGATCGCAAGCGAGTCACATACATGTCCCCTCACGTACCCCTCTTTGACAATATTTCTGGCTTTTGTGGGAACCCTGTTTAAGCAATGACGCCCTTATCATTCCATTGAAGCACCCTTTTTACAAGCATTGGTAGCGTACTTGTAAACTATTGTAGTGACTAGCGAGCATAACTACCGCTCTCGTCCTCTACAATGGAGCCACTCTTCAATGAAATGCTAAAAACGTTACGGAGAAGCTTTTGGTTGACATCCATATGAGATATTATTCTCCCTTAATCTCATATAGTCGAGAAGAGTCACACAGTCGCATCCAAAAGCTGTTGCATCGGACCATAAACAAAATTTGATGCTAAAAATGAACTCCCCATACCACAATTACCCTGTATATTAATTTTCATTAAAATCGGAATAAGTTAAATTTTTGCGGGAAACAGTGGCCATTTTGAAAATGGCCGATCATAAATAAATTTCAATGTCAAAAATCAACTCGCCATACCACTGTTACCTCGAAAACTGATTTTCATCAAAATTGGTGTAACTTTAATTTTGGCGGGAAACAGTTGCCATTTTGAAAATGGCCTATCTTAGATAAATTTCAATGTCAAAAATCAACTTGCCATACCACTGTTACCTTATATACCAATTTTCGTCAAAATCAGAGTAACTTTAATTTTGGCGGGAAATGGCGACCATTTTGAAAATGGCCGACGATAGAAAAATTTTGATGTCAAAAATCATCTCGTCATACCACTATTACTTTATATACCAATTTTCGTCAAAATCGGAGTAACTTTAATTTTGGCGGAAAATGGCGGCCATTTTGAAAATGGCCGACGATAGAAAAATTTTGATGTCAAAAATCACCTTGCCATACTATTATTACCTTATATACCAATTTTCATCAAAATCAGAGCAAGTTTAAATTTTGGCGGGAAATTTTAGCCGCCATTTTGAAAATGGCCGCCAAAAAAAATTTTCGATACCAAAAATGAACTCGGCATACCACTATTACCTTGAAAACCAATTTTCATTAAGAAATAACAAAGTTGAGAATTTTTACATTACTATTACAAAATACAAAATACAAAGAAAGATAACTCAATCTTACAAAAAAAATAAATTTCGATTTTTTGCAAAATTTTGAAAACGGTAAGTCCGATTTTCAAAATTTTTTTTTTAAATGAAAGGTATTAAATATCCGCACTTACCCTATAAAGGAATTTTTCCTAACCCTGCCGGATCAGAAATGCCAGGTAAAAATTCAACTTCGGTTTCAAGGAGCCATTTTGAGGCCCTTTTTTGACCTATAAGGAGTTGTTCGATTTCGGCGAAAAATACAAAAAGCACAATTTCCCATTCCATACTCTTGATATATGAAGATTCAGCTTCCTACCTTAAAAGATGTGGAAAAAATGAGGTGGACAAGTTCACGGTCCAGAATACCGAGAAAAATAATAATAATAATAATAACTAGGTATAATTGTGTTGGGATGCCAACACACAAGTCGCCCAAAATCGCCTTGGATAGAGTTCCATTCAAATCAGTGCATCAAAATAAGTCTAGAAATCAAATTTCGTTGAAATCGGACAAAGTTGACGTTTTTAGGGGGGCGGGTGTAGTAAAATGCCCGCCATTTTGAAAACGGAAGTTGGATTTCAAATCCGGTCGCAGATTTGAGCTCAGCATACCCGCTTTACCCAGATGACCAATTTTCAAGACGATCCGATGAAAAAAAAATTTCCGCCCACTTTTTCGGATGGCCGCCATTTTGAAACGGCGGCCATCTTGAAAATTTTAAAAGTGCATTACACAACTTTGAGTGACCCACTATCCAATCTCACAAGTGTTATTCAATTTCCTTGGACCGTTTTCTTGTATTAGGGAGGACAGCTTCATGATTAAGAATCAGAAGAATAATAACTAGGTATAATTGTGTTGGGATGCCAACACACAAGTCGCCCAAAATCGCCTTGGATAGAGTTCCATTCAAATCAGTGCATCAAAATAAGTCTAGAAATCAAATTTCGTTGAAATCGGACAAAGTTGACGTTTTTAGGGGGGCGGGTGTAGTAAAATGGCCGCCATTTTGAAACCGTAGGTCGGATTTCAAATCCGGTCGCAGATTTGAACTCAGCATACCCGCTTTACCCAAATGACCAATTTTCAAAACGATCCGATGAAAAAAAAATTTCCGCCCACTTTTTCCGATGGCCGCCATTTTGAAACGGCGGCCATCTTGAAAATTTCAAAACTTGATTGCACGCCTTTAGGTAACCCACTATCCAATCCAACAAGTGTTATTCAATTTCCTTGAACCGTTTTCTTGTATTAGGGAGGACAGCTTTACGATTAAGAATCAGAAGAATAATAATAATAATAATAATAAGAAACGGTGCAAAAACAATAAGTCCCCAAAACTATGTTTTGGGCGACTTAATAACTAGCTATAATTTGTGTTGGGATGCCAACACACAAGTCGCCCAAAATCGCCTTGGATACTTTTTCTCCCCATTCAGTACAAAAAAATATGTATAGAAATCAAATTTCATTGAAATCGGACAAAGTTCACATTTTTTAGGGGGCGGGTGTAGTAAAATGGCCGCCATTTTGAAACCGGAAGTCGGATTTCAAATCTGGTCGCAGATTTGAATTCAGCATACCCACTTTACCCAGATGACCAATTTTCAAGACGATCCGATGAAAAAAAAATTTCCGCCCACTTTTTCCGACGGCCGCCATTTTGAAACGGCGGCCATCTTGAAAATTTCAAAACTTGATTACACGCCTTTGGGTGACCCTTTATCCAATCCAACAAGTGTTATTCAATTTCCTTGAGCCGTTTTCTTGTATTAGGGAGGACAACTTTACGATAAAGAATCAGAAGAATAATAATAATAATAATAATAATAATAATAATAAGAAACGGTGCAAAAACAATAAGTCTCCCAAACTTTGTTTTGGGCGACTTAATAATAATAAGAAACGGTGCAAAAACAATAAGTCTCCCAAACTTTGTTTTGGGCGACTTAATAATAATAATAATAATAATAATAATAATAATAATAATAAGAAACCGAGCAAAAACAATATGTCCCCGACACTTCGTGTTCGGGGACATAATAATAATAATAATAATAATAAGAAACGGTGCAAAAACAATAAGTCTCCCAAACTTTGTTTTGGGCGACTTAATAATAACTAGGTATGATTGTGTTTGGATGCAAACACGAATGTCTCCCAAACAAACTCCCATTGCCACTATTCTCTTCAGCATGTCAAAAAACCCTTGAGTATCAAATTTCATGTAAATCGGAGCACTTTGAAAGTTTGGCGGCCATTTTGGATTCAAAATGGCCACCATCGTCAAATTTTAATTTTAGTTATAGAATATTTCTCGCAACATCATAATCTATCAGTATACCAATTTTCATCATAATAAGACCACTTTGAAATTTTGGCGGCCATCTTGGATTCAAAATGGCCGCCATCGTCAAATTTTGATTTTAGTTATAGAATATTTCTCGCAACATCATAATCTATCAGTATACCAATTTTCATCATAATCAGACAACTTTGAAATTTTGGCAGCCATCTTGGATTCAAAATGGCCGCCATCGTCAAATTTTAATTTTTGTTAAGGAATATTACTCGCAACATCATAATCTATCAGTATACCAATTTTCATCATAATCAGACCACTTTAAAATTTTGGCGGCCATCTTGGATTCAAAATGGCCGCCATCGTCAAATTTTAATTTTAGTTATAAAATATTACTCGCAACATCATAATCTATCAGTATACCAATTTTCATCATAATCAGACCACTTTCAATTTTCGGACCAAAAAATCACATTTTCGTAAATAACGCGAAAACCGTAAATACCGCTTCAAATTTTTTTTTCGAATTATTGAAGACCATCTTTTGCTCTATTCACCCACAAAATTTCAGAACTCTACGCACCTAGGTTACCGAGATATCGCAATGTCCTATATAATGACCTTTTACTATTTCCAAGAAAACGGCGGCCATTTTGAAAATTTTTAAAGTCGTCGGCAAAACTTCAGGTCGATTTAAACATATTCCCAAAGTTTCATATCGATTGGACATTGCATTCTTTAAAAATGTGGTCGGACAAAGTTAGGCGGAAAGAAGAAGAAGAAGAAGAATAACTAGGTATAATTGTGTTGGGATGCCAACACAGAAGTCGCCCAAAATCGCCATGGATTGTATTTCTTTCAATTCAGTACAATAAAATATGCCTAGAAATCATATTTCATTGAAATCGGACAAAGTTTCCAATTTAAACCGGACGGGAGTGTAGTAAAAATGGCCGCCATTTTAAAATCGGAAGTCGGATCAAAATTTCGATTGCACCATTGAACTCAGCATACCTGATTTACCCAGATAACCCATTTTCATGACAATCAGACAAACTTTATTTTTTTTGTCTATTTTTAGTAACAGGCCGCCATTTTGAAACGGCGGCCATTTTGAACATTCTGAAAACTTCCTGCAAAACTTCAAATGAAGGTTAATCACTGTGCAAAGTTTCATTATCTTTGGTCAAAGCATCTCAAACTAGTTATCCGGACAAAATTACCAGGGGGCGGGGGTATAAAAATGGCCGCCATTTGAGAAGGGTAAGTCCAATCTTAAATCCGATTTCATATTTGAACTCAGGAGACCCCATTTACCCATACAACTCATTTTCAAAATGTTCTGATAAGTATTAGTCATTGTTGCTATTTTTAGAACAGCCGCCATTTTGAAACGGCGGCCATTTTGAATTTCTAAACATTACGTTGCATAACTCCTTTTGGTGTTCTATAACCCTGCAAAGTTTCATAGAACTCCAACAAAGCACTTACCAGCAATCCTTTCGGAAAAGTTCATGGATAAGGAAAATAATAATAATAACTAGTGCTGACTGTGTTGGGGATGCCCAACACAAAAATGTCTCCCAAACGAATAAATTTTTGATAGTGTATTCTTATTCGCCATCCTTTAAAACCCCTAGATACAAAATTTTGTTAAAATCGAAGCATTTTTGCAATTTTTGCTTTTTTGGTGGCGGCCATTTTGAAAATGGCGGCCATTTTGAAAATTTTTATTTTACGTATCAAGTCTACTCATAACCCTCTACTCACATACCAAATTTCATTAAAATCCATTCAGTAGTTTCCGAGATAATTTTAGGGTACCCTTTTGCCGTGGCGGCCATTTTGAAAATGGCGGCCATCTTGAAAATTTCGAAGTGCCTGTGCACACCTCCAATAACCAATCTACCATCATACAAAGTTTCGTGCAATTCCATTTTGTCGTTTTCAAAAAACCTTGCGGACAGTTTCATGTCCGGAAGAAAGAAGAAAAAAAAGAATAATAATAACTAGTGCTGACTGTGTTGGGGATGCCCAACACAAAAATGTCTCCCAAACGAATGGATTTTTGATAGTGTATTCTTATTCGCCATCTTTAAAAACCCCTAGATACAAAATTTTGTTAAAATCGAAGCATTTTTGCAATTTTTGCTTTTTCGGTGGCGGCCATTTTGAAAATGGCGGCCATCTTGAAAATTTTTATTTTATGTATCAAGTCTACTAATAACCCTCTACTAGCATACCAAATTTCATTAAAATCCATCCAGTAGTTTCCGAGATAATTTTAGGGTACCCTTTTGCCGTGGCGGCCATTTTGAAAATGGCGGCCATCTTGAAAATTTCGAAGTGCCTGTGCACACCTCCAATAGCCAATCTACCATCATACAAAGTTTCGTGCAATTCCATTTTGTCGTTTTCAAAAAACCTTGCGGACAGTTTCATGTCCGGAAGAAAGAAGAAAAAAAAGAATAACTAGGTATAATTGTGTTGGGATGCCAACACACAAGTCGCCCAAAATCGCCTTGGATAGAGTTCCATTCAAATCAGTGCGTCAAAATAAGTCTAGAAATCAAATTTCGTTGAAATCGGACTAAGTTGACATTTTCAGGGGGGCGGGTGTAGTAAAATGGCCGCCATTTTGAAACTGTAAGTTGGATTTCAAATCCGGTCGCAGATTTGAGCTCAGCATACCCGCTTTACCCAGATGACCAATTTTCAAGACGATCCGATGAAAAAAAATTTTCCGCCCACTTTTTCCGACGGCCGCCATTTTGAAACGGCGGCCATCTTGAAAATTTTAAAAGTGCATTACACAACTTTGAGTGACCCACTATCCAATCCAAAAAGTGTTATTCAATTTCCTTGAACCGTTTTCTTGTATTAGGGAGGACAAATTCTCGATAAAGAATCAGAAGAATAATAATAACAAGCTATAATTTGTGTTGGGATGCCAACACACAAGTCGCCCAAAATCGCCTTGGATACTTTTTCTTCCCATTCAGTGCAAAAAAATATGTATAGAAATAAAATTTCATTGAAATCGGACAAAGTTCACATTTCTAAGGGGGGCGGGTGTAGTAAAATGGCCGCCATTTTTAAACCAGAAGTCGGATTTCAAATCTGGTCGCAGATTTGAATTCAGCATACCCGTTTTACCCAGATGACCAATTTTCAAGACGATCCGATGAAAAAAAATTTTCCGCCCACTTTTTCCGACGGCCGCCATTTTGAAACGCGGCCATCTTGAAAATTTCAAAACTTGATTACACGCCTTTGAGTGACCCACTATCAAATCCAACAAGTGTTATTCAATTTCCTTGAACCATTTTCTTGTATTAGGGAGGACAACTTTACGATAAAGAATCAGAAGAATAATAATAATAATAATAATAACTAGGTATAATTGTGTTGGGATGCCAACACACAAGTCGCCCAAAATCGCCTTGGATAGAGTTCCATTCAAATCAGTGCATCAAAATAAGTCTAGAAATCAAATTTCGTTGAAATCGGACAAAGTTGACGTTTTTAGGGGGGCGGGTGTAGTAAAATGGCCGCCATTTTGAAACCGGAAGTCGGATTTCAAATCCGGTCGCAGATTTGAGCTCAGCATACCCGCTTTACCCAGATGTCCAATTTTCAAGACGATCCGATGAAAAAAAAATTTCCGCCCACTTTTTCCGACGGCCGCCATTTTGAAACGGCGGCCATCTTGAAAATTTTAAAAGTGCATTACACAACTTTGAGTGACCCACTATCCAATCTCACAAGTGTTATTGAATTTCCTTGGACCGTTTTCTTGTATTAGGGAGGACAAATTCTCGATAAAGAATCAGAAGAATAATAACTAGGTATAATTGTGTTGGGATGCCAACACACAAGTCGCCCAAAATCGCATTGGATAGAGTTCCATTCAAATCAGTGCATCAAAATAAGTCTAGAAATCAAATTTCGTTGAAATCGGATAAAGTTGACGTTTTTAGGGGGGCGGTTGTAGTAAAATGGCCGCCATTTTGAAACCGTAAGTCGGATTCCAAATCCGGTCGCAGATTTGAGCTCAGCATACCCGCTTTACCCAGATGGCCAATTTTCAAGACGATCCGATGAAAAAAAAATTTCCGCCCACTTTTTCCGATGGCCGCCATTTTGAAACGGCGGCCATCTTGAAAATTTTAAAAGTGCATTACACAACTTTGAGTGACCCACTATCCAATCTCACAAGTGTTATTCAATTTCCTTGGACCATTTTCTTGTATTAGGGAGGACAACTTTACGATAAAGAATCAGAAGAATAATAACTAGGTATAATTGTGTTGGGATGCCAACACACAAGTCGCCCAAAATCGCCTTGGATAGAGTTCCATTCAAATCAGTGCATCAAAATAAGTCTAGAAATCAAATTTCATTGAAATCGGACAAAGTTGACGTTTTTAGGGGGGCGGGTGTAGTAAAATGGCCGCCATTTTGAAACCGTAAGTCGGATTACAAATCCGGTCGCAGATTTGAATTCAGCATACCCGCTTTACCCAGATGTCCAATTTTCAAGACGATCCGATGAAAAAAAAATTTCCGCCCACTTTTTCGGACGGCCGCCATTTTGAAACAGCGGCCATCTTGAAAATTTCAAAACTTGATTACACGCCTTTGAGTGACCCACTATCCAATCCAACAAGTGTTATTTAATTTCCTTGAACCATTTTCTTGAATTAGGGAGGACAACTTTACGATAAAGAATCAGAAGAATAATAACTAGCTATAATTTGTGTTGGGATGCCAACACACAAGTCGCCCAAAATCGCCTTGGATACTATTTCTTCTCATTCAGTACAATAAAATATGTATAGAAATCAAATTTCATTGAAATCGGACATAGTTCACATTTTTAAGGGGGGCGGGTGTAGTAAAATGGCCGCCATTTTTAAACCGGAAGTCGGAATTCAAATCCGGTCGCAGATTTGAATTCAGCATACCCGCTTTACCCAGATGACCAATTTTCAAGACGATCCGATGAAAAAAAAATTTCCGCCCACTTTTTCCGACGGCCGCCATTTTGAAACGGCGGCCATCTTGCAAATTTCAAAACTTGATTACACGCCTTTGAGTGACCCACTATCCAATCCAACAAGTGTTATTCAATTTCCTTGAACCATTTTCTTGTATTAGGGAGGACAACTTTACGATAAAGAATCAGAAGAATAATAATAATAATAATAATAATAATAATAATAAGAAACGGTGCAAAAACAATAAGTCTCCCAAACTTCGTTTTGGGCGACTTAATAATAATAACTAGTTCTAATTGTGATCGCAAGCGAGTCACAAAAATGTCCCCTCACGTACCCCTCTTTGTCAATGTCTCTTGGCATTTGAGATAAGTTAATTTATCCAATTTTCATCAAAATAGAAGTTTAATTTTGGCGGGAAACGGCGGCCATTTTTAAAATGGCCGACAATAAAAATATTTCGATGTCAAAAATCAACTCACCAGACATATATTACCTTATATACCAATTTTCGTTAAAATCTGAGTAAATTTAATTTTGGCGGGCAACGGCGGCCATTTTAAAAATGGCCGACGATAAAAAAAATTTTGATGTCAAAAATCAACTTGCCATACCACTATTACCTCATATACCAATTTTCATTAAAATCGGAGTAATTTTAATTTTGGCGGGAAATGGCGGCCATTTTGAAAATGGCGGCCCAAAAAAAAATTTCGATTCCAAAATTGAACTCGGCATACCACTATTACCTAGTAAACCAACTTTCATCAAAATCAGAATAACTTTAATTTTGGCGGGAAACGGCGGCCATTTTCAAAATGGCCGACGATAAAAAAATTTTGATGTCAAAAATCAACTCGCCATACCACAATTACCTTATATACCAATTTTCATTAAAATCGGAGTAATTTTAATTTTGGCGGGAAATGGTGGCCATTTTTAAAATGGCCGCCCAAAAAAAAATTTCGATTCCAAAATTGAGCTCGGCATACCACTTTTACCTTGTAAACCAATTTTCATTAAGAAATAACAAAGTTGAGAATTTTTTTCATTTTATATGGTACAAAGAAAGATAACTCAATCTTACAAAAAAATTAATTTTCGATTTTTTGCAAAATTTTGAAAACGGTAAGTCCGATTTTCAAAATTTTTTTTTTAAATGAAAGGTATTGTATATCCGCACTTAACCTGTAAGGGAATTTTTCCTACCCCTGCCGGATCAGAAATGCCAGGAAAAATTCAACTTCGGTTTCGAGGAGCCATTTTGAGGCCATTTTTTTACCTATATGGGGTCGTTCGATTTAGGCGAAAAATACAAATAGCACAACCTCCCATTCCATACTCTTGATTTATGAATTTTCAGCTTCCTACCTTAAAAGATGTCGAAAAAATGAGGTGGACAAGTTCACGATCCAGAATACCGAGAAAAATAATAATAATAATAATAATAATAATAATAAGAAACCGAGCAAAAACAATATGTCCCCGACACTTCGTGTTCGGGGACATAATAATAATAATAATAAGAAACGGTGCAAAAACAATAAGTCTCCCAAACTTTGTTTTGGGCGACTTAATAATAATAATAATAAGAAACGGTGCAAAAACAATAAGTCTCCCAAACTTTGTTTTGGGCGACTTAATAATAAGAAACGGTGCAAAAACAATAAGTCTCCCAAACTTTGTTTTGGGCGACTTAATAAGAACTAGTGTTGACTGTGTTGGGGATGCCCAACACAAAAATATCTCCCAAACGTACGCATTATGTCACTCTTGCATAAATTTTGACATCGCACCCTAACTCGCCATCATTTGAAACCCCTAGATACCAATTTTTGTTGAAATCATAGCATTTTGACAGTTTTCCCATTTTTGGGACCGAAAAATCACATTTTCGTGAATAACTCGAAAACCGTAAATATCGCTTCAAATTTTTTTTTCGTATTATTAAAGAGCTCCTTTTGCTCTATTAACCTACAAAATTTCAGAACCCTGAGCACCTAGGTAACCGAGATATATCAATGTCCCATATTATGACCTTTTGCTGTTTCCATGGAAACGGCAGCCATTTTGAAAATTCCGAATAGCCTATTACCAACTTTGGGACCCACCTTCCCACCATACACAATTTCATGAAGATCCATCAAGTCCTTCTATGAGATGTGGCTCGGACAAGTTCATGTCCGGAAGAAAAAAAGAATAATAACTAGTGTTGACTGTGTTGGGGATGCCCAACACAAAAATATCTCCCAAACGTACGCATTATGTCACTCTTGCATAAATTTTGACATCGCACCCTAACTCGCCATCATTTGAAACCCCTAGATACCAATTTTTGTTGAAATCATAGCATTTTGACAGTTTTCCCATTTTTGGGACCGAAAAATCACATTTTCGTGAATAACTCGAAAACCGTAAATATCGCTTCAAATTTTTTTTTCGTATTATTAAAGAGCTCCTTTTGCTCTATTAACCTACAAAATTTCAGAACCCTGAGCACCTAGGTAACCGAGATATATCAATGTCCCATATTATGACCTTTTGCTGTTTCCATGGAAACGGCAGCCATTTTGAAAATTCCGAATAGCCTATTACCAACTTTGGGACCCACCTTCCCACCATACACAATTTCATGAAGATCCATCAAGTCCTTCTATGAGATGTGGCTCGGACAAGTTCATGTCCGGAAGAAAAAAAAGAATAACTAGTGCTGACTGTGTTGGGGATGCCCAACACAAAAATATCTCCCAAAGGTACGCATATTGTCACTCTTGCATAAACTTTGACATTGCATTCTAAATCGTCATCATTTGAAACCCCTATATACCAAATTTTGTCGAAATCGTAGCATTATGACAGTTTTCCCATTTTTGGGCCCGAAAATCGTATTTTCGTGAATAACTCAAAAACCGTAAATATCGCTTCAATTTTTTTTTCATATTATTAAAGAGCTCCTTTTGCTCTACTCTCCTACAAAATTTCAGAACCCTGCGCACCTAGGTAACCGAGATATCGCAATGTCCTATATTATGACCTTTCCCTGTTTCCATGGAAACGGTGGCCATTTTGAAAATTTCGAAAATTGCATGCACACCTTTGGGACTCATTCTACCACCATACAAAATTTCAGAAAGATCCATTCAGTAGTTTTATGAGATGTGGTGCAGACACGTTCATGGTCGGAAGAAGAAAAAAAAAGAATAATAATAATAATAAGAAACAGAGTAAAAACAATATATCTCCCAAACATAGTGTTTGGGAGATATAATAATAAGAAACAGAGTAAAAACAATATATCTCCCAAACATAGTGTTTGGGAGATATAATAAGAAACAGAGTAAAAACAATATATCTCCCAAACATAGTGTTTGGGAGATATAATAATAATAATAATAATAATAAGAAACGGTGCAAAAACAATAAGTCTCCCAAACTTCGTTTTGGGCGACTTAATAATAATAATAAGAAACAGAGTAAAAGCAATATGTCTCCCAACACATAGTGTTTGGGAGACATAATAACAAGTATTAACTGTGATTGCAAGCAAGTCACAAAGTCCCCCAAACGACCCGTATTTGCCACTATTTTCTTCAGCATGTCGAAAAACCCCTATATATCAATTTTCATGTAAATCGGATCACTTTGAAAATTTCGACCCGATTATCTCCCTTGAGAAATCACATTTTTATTTATATCTTGAAAACCGTAAATATCGCTTCAAAATTTTTTTTCATATTATTAAAGAGAATGTTTTGCTCTATCAACCTACAAAATTTCAGAACCCTGCGCACCTAGGTTACCGAGATATTGCAATGTCCAATATTTAGTCCATTTTCCTGTTTCCATGGAAACGGCGGCCATTTTGAAAAGTCCGATTGTCAACGAAGCTTCCTTTCTTTACAATCTATTATCCTGCCAAGTTTCATATTGATATGTGGAGTCGTTTTCTCTGGGATCTCCGGACAAGTTCACGACTAAGTGGAAGAATCGGAAGAAGAAGAAGAAGAAGAAGAAGAATAATAATAATAAGAAACGGTGCAAAAACAATAAGTCCCCAAACGTTGTTTGGGGGACTTAATAAGAAACAGAGTAAAAGCAATATGTCTCCCAACACATAGTGTTTGGGAGACATAATAATAAGAAACGGGGTAAAAACAATAAGTCACCAAAACTTTGTTTTGGGCGACTTAATAATAATAAGAATAAGAATAATAAGAAACGGGGTAAAAACAATAAGTCGCCAAAACTTTGTTTTGGGCGACTTAATAATAAGAAACAGTGCAAAAACAATAAGTCTCCCAAACTTTGTTTTGGGCGACTTAATAATAATAATAACAAGTGCTGACTGTGTTGGGGATGCCCAACACAAAAATGTCTCCCAAACGAACCAATTTTTGACCTCGTATTATGATTCGCCATCTTTTAAAACCCCAAGATACAAAATTTTGTTGAAATCGAAGCATTTTGAAGATTTTCGCATTTTTGGGCCCGAAAAATCACATTTTCGCAAATAACTCGAAAACCGTAAATATCGCTTCAAATTTTTTTTTCGTATTATTGAAGAGCTCCTTTAGCTCTATTCACCTACAAAACTTCAGCCTCCTGCGCACCTAGGTTACCGAGTTATTGCAATGTCCTATATTATGAACTTTCGCCAATTACACGGAAACGGCGGCCATTTTGAAATTTTTGAAAAGTCTGTCAACAACTTCAGTAACCAATCTACCTTCCTGAAATGTTTCGTGCAAATCCCCCTATGCGTTTGAGAGAAAACTACCGGACAAGTTCATGGCGGGAGGAAAGAAGAAAAAGAATAATAATAATAAGAAACGGAGTAAAAACAATATGTCTCCAAACTTTCGTTTGGGAGACATAACAAGTATTAACTGTGATTGCAAGCAAGTCACAAAGTCCCCCAAACGACCCGTATTTGCCACTATTCTCTTCAGCATGTCAAAAAACCCCTTCATATCAATTTTCATGTAAATTGGAGCACTTTGAAAATTTCGACTCGATTATCTCCCTTGAAATCACATTTTTATTTATATCTCGAAAACCGTAAATATCGCTTCAAATTTTTTTTTCATATTATTAAAGAGAATGTTTTGCTCTATCAACCTACAAAATTTCAGAACCCTGCGCACCTAGGTTACCGAGATATTGCAATGTCCAATATTTAGTCCATTTTCCCGTTTCCATGGAAACGACGGCCATTTTGAAAATTCCGATTGTCAACGAAGCTTCCTTTCTTTACAATCTATTATCCTGCCAAGTTTCATAATGATATGTGGAGTCGTTTTCTCTGGGATCTCCGGACAAGTTCACGACTAAGTGGAAGAATAAGAAGAAGAAGAATAAAAACAAGTATTAACTGTGATTGCAAGCAAGTCACAAAGTCCCCCAAACGACCCGTGTTTGCCACTATTCTCTTCAGCATGTCAAAAAACCCCTAAATATAAATTTTCATGTAAATCGGAGCAATTTGAAAATTTTGACCCGATTATCTCCCTTGAGAAATCAAATTTTTATTTATATCTCGAAAACCGTAAATATCGCTTCAAAATTTTTTTTCATATAATGAAAGAGAATGTTTTGCTCTATCAACCTACAAAATTTCAGAACCCTGCGCACCTAGGTTACCGAGATATTGCAATGTCCAATATTTAGTCCATTTTCCTGTTTCCATGGAAACGGCGGCCATTTTGAAAAGTCCGATTGTCAACGAAGCTTCCTTTCTTTACTATCTATTATCCTGCCAAGTTTCATATTGATATGTGGAGTCGTTTTCTCTGGGATCTCCGGACAAGTTCACGACTAAGTGGAAGAATCGGAAGAAGAAGAATAACTAGCTATAATTTGTGTTGGGATGCCAACACACAAGTCGCCCAAAATCGCCTTGGATACCATTTCTTCCCATTCAGTACAATAAAATATGTATAGAAATCAAATTTCATTGAAATCGGACAAAGTTTACATTTCTAAGGGGGCGGGTGTAGTAAAATGGCCGCCATTTTGAAACCGTAAGTTGGATTTCAAATCCGGTCGCAGATTTGAACTAAGCATACTCGCTTCACCCAGATGACCAATTTTCAAGACGATCCGATGAAAAAAAAAATTTCGCCCACTTTTTCCGATGGCCGCCATTTTGAAACGGCGGCCATTTTGAAAATTCTGAAAACTTCCCACAAAACTTTAGATGGTGGTCTAGTATTGTACCAAGTTTGAATGACTTCAGACGTAAGCCCTAAAAGTAGACCCCCGGACAAGTTCAAGTTCCGGAAGACAAATAATAATAATAAACTAGGTATAATTGTGTTGGGATGCCAACACACAAGTCGCCCAAAACCGCCTTGGGTAGAGTTCCATTCAAATCAGTGCATCAAAATAAGTCTAGAAATCAAATTTCGTTGAAATCGGACAAAGTTGACGTTTTTAGGGGGGCGGGTGTAGTAAAATGGCCGCCATTTTGAAACCGGAAGTCAGATTTCAAATCCGGTCGCAGATTTGAGCTCAGCATACCCGCTTTACCCAGATGACCAATTTTCAAGACGATCCGATGAAAAAAAAATTTCCGCCCACTTTTTCCGATGGCCGCCATTTTGAAACGGCGACCATCTTGAAAATTTTAAAAGTGCATTACACAACTTTGAGTGACCCACTATCCAATCTCACAAGTGTTATTGAATTTCCTTGGACCGTTTTCTTGTATTAGGGAGGACAAATTCTCGATAAAGAATCAGAAGAATAACTAGGTATAATTGTGTTGGGATGCCAACACACAAGTCGCCCAAAATCGCCTTGGATAGAGTTCCATTCAAATCAGTGCATCAAAATAAGTCTAGAAATCAAATTTCGTTGAAATCGGACAAAGTTGACATTTTTAGGGGGGCGGGTGTAGTAAAATGGCCGCCATTTTGAAACCGGAAGTCGGATTTCAAATCCGGTCGCAGATTTGAGCTCAGCATACCCGCTTTACCCAGATGACCAATTTTCAAGACGATCCGATGAAAAAAAAATTTCCGCCCACTTTTTCCGATGGCCGCCATTTTGAAACGGCGGCCATCTTGAAAATTTTAAAAGTGCATTACACAACTTTGAGTGACCCACTATCCAATCTCACAAGTGTTATTCAATTTCCTTGGACCGTTTTCTTGTATTAGGGAGGACAAATTCTCGATAAAGAATCAGAAGAATAATAATAATAATAAGAAAAATAATAATAATAATAATAATAAGAAACGGTGCAAAAACAATAAGTCTCCCAAACTTTGTTTTGGGCGACTTAATAATAATAATAAGAAAAATAACTAGTGCTGATTGTGTTGGGATGCCAACACAGAAGTCGCCCAAAATCGCCTTGGATAGTATTCCATTCAAATCAGGGCATCAAAATAAGTCTACAAATTAGATTTCGTTAAAATCGGACAAGGTTGACGTTTTTGGGGGGCGGGTGTGGTAAAACAGCCGCCATTTTAAAATGGCGATGTGCGCGTCAATTTTTTTTTCGCCATGTTGCTCAGGATGGATCACTCTACCAGTGAACCAATTTTCATTAAAATCCATCAAGCCATCTCCGAGATCTGAGAGAGGTCCAAATATCTTCAACGGCGGCCATTTTGAAAATGGCGGCCATCTTGAAAATTTCAAAAGTGGATTGCACACCTCTGAGGGACCCTTCACCCACCTCAATAGGTTTTATCTTGATTGGTCAAAGCATTTTCAAAAAATGTGGCGGACAAGTTCATGATTAAGGTAAGGAAAAGAATAACTAGTTCTAATTGTGATCGCAAGCGAGTCACAAAAATGTCCCCTCACGTACCCCTCTTTGTCAATGTCTCTTGGCATTTGAGATAACTTAATTTATCCAATTTTCATCAAAATAGGAGTAAGTTTAATTTTGGCGGGAAACGGCGGCCATTTCTAAAATGGCCGACAATAAAAATATTTCAATGTCAAAAATCAACTCACCATACATATATTACCTTATATACAAATTTTCGTTAAAATCTGAGTAAATTTAATTTTGGCGGGAAATGGCGGCCATTTTGAAAATGGCCAAAAAAAAAAATTCGATTCCAAAATTGAACTCGGCATACCACTATTACCTTGTAAACCAATTTTCATCAAAATCAGAATAACTTTAATTTTGGCGGGAAACGGCGGCCATTTTGAAAATGGCCGACGATAAAAAAATTTTGATGTCAAAAATCAACTCGCCATACCACAATTACCTTATATACCAATTTTCATTAAAATCGGAGTAATTTTAATTTTGGCGGGAAATGGCGGCCATTTTGAAAATGGCCGCCCAAAAAAAATTTTCGATTCCAAAATTGAACTCAGCATACCACTATTACCTTGTAAACCAATTTTCATTAAGAAATAACAAAGTTGAGAATTTTTTTCATTAATATCACAAAATATATGGTACAAAGAAAGATAACTCAATCTTACAAAAAAATTAATTTTCGATTTTTTGCAAAATTTTGAAAACGGTAAGTCCGATTTTCAAAATTTTTTTTTTAAATGAAAGGTATTGTATATCCGCACTTAACCTATAAGGGAATTTTTCCTACCCCTGCCGGATCAGAAATGCCAGGAAAAATTCAACTTCGGTTTCGAGGAGCCATTTTGAGGCCCTTTTTTTACCTATATGGGGTCGTTCGATTTCGGCGAAAAATACAAAAAGCACAATCTCCCATTCCATACTCTTGATTTATGATTTTTCAGCTTCCTACCTTAAAAGATGTTAAAAAGATGAGGTGGACAAGTTCACGATCCAGAATACCGAGAAAAATAATAATAACTAGTTCTAATTGTGATCGCAAGCGAGTCACAAAAATGTCCCCTCACGTACCCCTCTTTTTCAATGTCTCTTAGCATTTGAGATAACTTATTATATCCAATTTTCATCAAAATAGGAGTAAGTTTAATTTTGCGGGAAATGGCCAAAATTAAACTTACTCCTATTTTGATGAAAATTGGATATAATAAGTTATCTCAAATGCTAAGAGACGCTAAAAAAAATTTGATGTCAAAAATAAGTTCGCCATACCACTTTTACCTTATATACCAATTTTCATCAAAATCAGAGTAACTTTGATTTTGGCGGGAAACGGCGGCCATTTTGAAAATGGCCGACGAAATAAAAATTTCAATGTCAAAAATCAACTCGCCATACCACTATTACTTTATATACCAATTTTCATCAAAATCAGAGTAAGTTTAATTTTTGGCGGGAAACGGCGGCCATTTTGAAAATGGCCAACGATAAAAAAAATTTTGATGTTAAAAATCAACTCGCCATGCCCCTATTACCTTATATACCAATTGTCATCAAAATTGGAGCAAGTTTAATTTTTGGCGGGAAAATGGCGGCCATTTTAGCCGCCATTTTAAAAATGGCCGCCAAATTTTTTTTTCGATACCAAAAATGAACTCGGCATACCACTATTACCTTGTAAACCAATTTTCATTAAGAAATAACAGTGTTAAGAATTTTTACATTACTATCACAAAATATATTGTTCCAAGAAAGATAACTCAATTTGACAAAAAAATTAAATTTCGATTTTTTGCAAAATTTTGAGAACCGCAAGTCCGATTTTCAAAATTTTTTTTTTAAATGAAAGGTATCGAAAGTCTGCACTTACCCCATAAAGGAATTTTTGTTACCCCTGCCGGATCAGAAATGCCAGGTAAAATTCAACTTCGGTTTCGAGGAGCCATTTTGAGGCCCTTTTTTGACCTCTAAGGGGTCGTTCGATTTCGACGAAAAATACAAAAAGCACAATCTCCCATTCCATACTCTTGATATATGAAGTTTCAGCTTCCTACCTTAAAAGATGTCGAAAAAATGAGGTGGACAAGTTCACGATCCAGAATACCGAGAAAAATAATAATAACTAGTTCTAATTGTGATCGCAAGCGAGTCACATACATGTCCCCTCACGTACCCCTCTTTGTCAATATGTGTTTGGGCATTTGAGAATACCTATTATACCAATTTTCATTAAAATCGGAGTAACTTTGATTTTTGGCGGGAAACGGCGGCCATTTTGAAAATGGCCGACGAAATAAAAATTTTGATATCAAAAATCAACTCGCCATAGCACTATTACCTTATATGCCAATTTTCATCAAAATCAGAGAAACTTTAATTTTGGCGGGAAACGGCGGCCATTTTGAAAATGGCCGACAATAAAGAAAAAATTATGTCAAAAATTAACTCGCCATACCACTATTTCTTAATATACCAATTTTCGTCAAAATCGGAGTAACTTTAATTTTGGCGGGAAAAGGCGGCCATTTTGAAAATGGCCGACGATAGAAAAATTTTGATGTCAAAAATCATCTCGCCATACCACTTTTACCTTATATACCAATTTTCATCAAAATCGGAGCAAGTTTAAATTTTGGCGGGAAATTTTAGCCGCCATTTTGAAAATGGCCGCCAAAAAAAATTTTCGATACCGAAAATGAACTCGGCATACCACTATTACCTAGTAAACCAATTTTCATTAAGAAATGATAAAGTTGAGAATTTTTTTCATTACTATTACAAAATATATTGTACAAAGGAAGATAACTCAATCTTACAAAAAAATTAATTTTCGATTTTTTGCAAAATTTTGAAAACGGTAGGTCCGATTTTCAAATTTTTTTTTTTTAAACGAAAGGTATTGAAAGTCTTCACTTACCCCATAAAGGAATTTTACCTACCCCTGCCGGATCAGAAATGCCAGGAAAAATTCAACTTCGGTTTCGAGGAGCCATTTTGAGGCCCTTTTTTGACCTATAAGGGGTCGTTCGATTTCGACAAAAAATACAAAAAGCACAATCTCCCATTCCATACTCTTGATATATGAAGATTCAGCTTCCTACCTTAAAAGATGTCGAAAAAATGAGGTGGACAAGTTCACGGTCCAGAATACCGAGAAAAATAATAATAATAATAATAATAATAACTAGTTCTAATTGTGATCGCAAGCGAGTCACAAAAATGTCCCCTCACGTACCCCTCTTTGTCAATGTCTCTTAGCATTTGAGATAACTTATTATATCCAATTTTCATCAAAATAGGAGTAAGTTTAATTTTGGCGGGAAATTAGCATTTGAGATAACTTATTATATCCAATTTTCATCAAAATAGGAGTAAGTTTAATTTTGGCGGGAAATGGCCAAAATTAAACTTACTCCTATTTTGATGAAAATTGGTTATAATAAGTTATCTCAAATGCTAAGAGACGCTAAAAAAAAATTGATGTCAAAAATTAGTTTGCCATACAACTTTTACCTTATATACCAATTTTCATCAAAATCAGAGTAACTTTGATTTTGGCGGGAAACGGCGGCCATTTTGAAAATGGCCGACGAAATAAAAATTTCAATGTCAAAAATCAACTCGCCATACCACTATTACTTTATATACCAATTTTCATCAAAATCAGAGTAACTTTAATTTTGGCGGGAAACGGCGGCCATTTTGAAAATGGCCGACGATAAAAAAAATTTTGATGTTAAAAATCAACTCGCCATGCCACTATTACCTTATATACCAATTTCCATCAAAATTGGAGCAAGTTTAATTTTTGGCGGGAAAATGGCGGCCATTTTAGCCGCCATTTTAAAAATGGCCGCCAAAAATTTTTTCGATACCAAAAATGAACTCGGCATACCACTATTACCTTGTAAACCAATTTTATTAAGAAATAACAAAGTTAAGAATTTTTACATTACTATTACAAAATATATTGTTCCAAGAAAGATAACTCAATTTGACAAAAAAATTAAATTTCGATTTTTTGCAAAATTTTGAGAACCGTAAGTCCGATTTTCGAAATTTTTTTTTTAAATGAAAGGTATCGAAAGTCTACACTTACCCCATTAAGGAATTTGTGTTACCCCTGCCGGATCAGAAATGCCAGGTAAAATTCAACTTCGGTTTCGAGGAGCCATTTTGAGGCCCTTTTTTGACCTCTAAGGGGTCGTTCGATTTCGACGAAAAATACAAAAAGCACAATCTCCCATTCCATACTCTTGATATATGAAGTTTCAGCTTCCTACCTTAAAAGATGTCGAAAAAATGAGGTGGACAAGTTCACGATCCAGAATACCGAGAAAAATAATAATAATAATAATAATAATAATAATAATAATAATAATAATAATAAGAAACCGAGCAAAAACAATATGTCCCCGACACTTCGTGTTCGGGGACATAATAATAAGAAACCGAGCAAAAACAATATGTCCCCGACACTTCGTGTTCGGGGACATAATAATAATAATAATAATAATAAGAAACCGAGCAAAAACAATATGTCCCCGACACTTCGTGTTCGGGGACATAATAATAACTAGTTCTAATTGTGATCGCAAGCGAGTCACATATATGTCCCCTCACGTACCCCTCTTTGTCAATATGTCTCTTGGCATTTGAGACAACTTAATAAACCCAATTTCATCAATAAAGGAGTAAGTTAAATTTTGGCGGGAAACGGCGGCCATTTTGAAAATGGTCGACGATTCATAAATTTCAATGTCAAAAATCAACTCGGCATACCACTATTACCTTATATACCAATTTTCATCAAAATCGGAGTAACTTTAATTTTGGCGGGAAACGGCGGCCATTTTGAAAATGGTCGACGATCAATAAATTTCAATGTCAAATATCAACTCGCCATACCACTATTACCTTATATACCAATTTTCATAAAAATCGGAGCAATTTTAAATTTTGGCGGGAAAATGGCAGCCCTTTTAGCCGCCATTTTGAAAATGGCCGCCAAAAAAAATTTCGATTCCAAAAATGAACTCGGCATACCACTTTTACCTTGTAAACCAATTTTCATGAAGAAATAACAAAGTTGAGAATTTTTTTCATTACTATTACAAAATATATTGTACAAAGGAAGATAACTCAATCTTACAAAAAAAATAATTTTCGATTTTTTGCAAAATTTTGAAAACGGTAAGTCCGATTTTCAAAATTTTTTTTTTAAATGAAAGGTATTAAATATCCGCACTTAACTTATAAAGGAATTTTTCCTACCCCTGCCGGATCAGAAATGCCAGGAAAAATTCAACTTCGGTTTCGAGGAGCCATTTTGAGGCCCTTTTTTGACCTATAAGGGGTCGTTCGATTTCGACGAAAAATACAAAAAGCACAATCTCCCATTCCATACTCTTGATATATGAAGATTCAGCTTCCTACCTTAAAAGATATCGAAAAAATGAGGTGGACAAGTTCACGGTCCAGAATACCGAGAAAAATAATAATAATAATAATAATAATAATAATAATAATAATAATAATAATAATAATAATAAGAAACCGAGCAAAAACAATATGTCCCCGACACTTCGTGTTCGGGGACATAATAATAATAATAAGAAACCGAGCAAAAACAATATGTCCCCGACACTTCGTGTTCGGGGACATAATAATAATAAAAAAAATAATAATAATAAGAAACGGTGCAAAAACAATAAGTCTCCCAAACTTTGTTTTGGGCGACTTAATAATAATAATAATAATAAGAAACGGTGCAAAAACAATAAGTCTCCCAAACTTTGTTTTGGGCGACTTAATAATAATAATAAGAAACGGGGTAAAAACAATAAGTCGCCAAAACTTTGTTTTGGGCGACTTAATAACTAGATATAAATGCCATTTCAAGAAATAGCACATGTCACTCCATTTTGTGTGTAAAGTTTATCCAGTACATGTTATAAGCTCATTGAATTATTATATGTCACCATGACATTTACCTTTGTTCAAGCAAATTTTTTTCACAAGATTTATAATTAAAAATTACTCAATGAAAGGTCTATAGATAGAAATTACTGCAGCAGGATGACACATGTTGACAGAAAATCAATACAAACTTGTCATGTTAATAGTTTTATAAGCTCTTCAATGAATTACATAATGTCATCATGACCTTTACTTTTTGTCCTAACAAAATTGTCCATGAGTCATCCTAACGATGTTTATAAATAGAAATGACACATAGTGACAGAAAATCAATACAAACTTGTCTTTATAAATTACAATATGTCATCATGACCTTTACCTTTGTCCTATCAAAATTTTCCATGAGTCATCATAATGATATGTTTATAAATAGAAATGATGCTAGCAGGTCAGGCATCTTGACAGAAAATCAATACTAACTTGGCAAACTGCCAGTCAATGTTAAACCTATGGCGAAAACAGAAAATCTTTAACTGGTGATAATTTGTAAATGCCTGCTTCGATCAACTAAAAAAAAAATTTGATAAAAATTTAAATTATTGTCTAAGCATATGCTAAATTTTGAAACATTTAATCAAGTGGTTTTCTAAAAAAGCTTTGGAGAAAACTCATTATTTACCTGTAGCAGACGACGCATGTTAACTGAGAAAATCAATACCAACTTGGCTTTCTGCCAGCCAATGTTAAACCTATGGGAATTTTAAAATTTTAAAATCAATATAATTTAAAAATGGCTGCTTTGATTGACTAAAAAAATAAATTTGGTGTAACTTCAAATGATAGCCTAATTACATTCAAAATTTCAAAACATTTGATCAAGCGGTTTCCTCAAAAATCCCTGGACAAAATTCATTGGAAAGAGAATAATAATAACTAGATATAAATGCCATTTCTAGAAATAGCATATGTCACTCCATTTTGTGTGGAAAGTTTATTAAGTGCATGTTATAAGCTCTGTCAATTAGAATATGTCATCATGACCTTTACCTTTGTATTACTCAATGATAGGTTTATTAATAGACATAATTGTACCAGGATGACACATGTTGACAGAAAATCAATACAAACCTAGCATACAATATGTCATCATGACCTTAACCTTTGTCTTAACAAAATTTTCCATGAGTCATCACAATGATATGTTTATAAATAGATATGATGCTATCTTGACAGAAAATCAATACTAACTTGGCATTTTGCCAGTCAATGTTAATCCTATGGGAAAAACAGAAAATCTTTAATTGGCGATTATTTGAAAATGCCTGCTTCGATCAACTTAAAAAAAAAACTGATAAAACTTTAAATTATAGTCTAAGCATACTTAAAATTTCAAAACATTTAATTAAGTGGTTTTCTTAAAAAGCTTTGGACAAAACTCATTATTTACCTGTAGCAGACGACGCATGTTAACTGAGAAAATCAATACCAACTTGGCTTTCTGCCAGCCAATGTTAAACCTATGGGAATTTTTAAATTTTAAAATCGATATGATTTTAAAATGGCTGCTTTGATTGACTAAAAAAATAAATTTGGTATAACTTCAAATAATAGTCTATTTACATTTCAAATTTCAAAACATTTGATCAAGCGGTTTCCTCAAAAACCCCTGGACAAAATTCATTGGAAGGAGAATAATAATAATAATAATAATAAGAAGAAACATAGAATAACAACATGTCACATCCACGATGTGGAGTGACATAATAAGAAGAAACATAGAATAACAACATGTCACATCCACGATGTGGAGTGACATAATTAAAATTTACGTTTCCCGAAACGTGGGATGTCCCCTCCCGTTCTCATTTAATGTCTGTCCTCTTCAACAGAAATTCCGACAATGTGCCGTGAGTCGCCATCACCCATATACCCTGTATACAAAGTTTCGTTGAAATCGGACGATGATTACATATTTCACGTTTTTCGGCGGCCATCTTGAAAATGGCGGCCATTACAGAAATTCCGACAATGCCCTGTGAGTCGCCATCACCCATATATCCTGTATACCAAGTTTCATTGAAATCGGACAATGTTAACATTTTTCACGATTTTCGGCGGCCATCTTGAAAATGGCGGCCATTACAGAAATTCCGACAATGCGCCATCAGTCGCCATCACCCATATATCCTGTATACCAAGTTTCGTTGAAATCGGACAATGTTTACATTTTTCACGATTTTCGGCGGCCATTTTGAAAATGGCGGCCATAACAGAAATTCCAACAATGCGCCGTCAGTCGCCATCACCCTTATACCCTGTATACCAAGTTTTGTTGAAATCGAACAATGTTTACATTTTTCGCCATTTTTGGCGGCCATCTTGGAAATGGCGGCCATTTTGAAATTATAAATTGCAAAAAACACTGTAGGACCTTGGGACCTATCACCCCTCCAAGTTTCAAATCGATCGGTCCACCTTTGTCCGAGGAGATAGTCGGACAAGTTCGTGCATCAGGTTGACGGAAGAAAAAGAAAAAAGTATAATAACTAGGTATAATTGTGTTGGGATGCCAACACACAAGTCGCCCAAAATCGCCTTGGATAGAGTTCCATTCAAATCAGTGCATCAAAATAAGTCTAGAAATCAAATTTCGTTGAAATCGGACAAAGTTGACGTTTTTAGGGGGGCGGGTGTAGTAAAATGGCCGCCATTTTGAAACCGTAAGTCGGATTTCAAATCCGGTCGCAGATTTGAACTCAGCATACCCGCTTTACCCAAATGACCAATTTTCAAAACGATCCGATGAAAAAAAAATTTCCGCCCACTTTTTCCGATGGCCGCCATTTTGAAACGGCGGCCATCTTGAAAATTTCAAAACTTGATTGCACGCCTTTAGGTAACCCACTATCCAATCCAACAAGTGTTATTCAATTTCCTTGAACCGTTTTCTTGTATTAGGGAGGACAGCTTTACGATTAAGAATCAGAAGAATAATAATAATAATAACTAGTTCTAATTGTGATCGCAAGCGAGTCACATATATGTCCCCTCACGTACCCCTCTTTGTCAATATGTCTCTTGGCATTTGAGACAACTTAATATATCCAATTTCATCAATAAAGGAGTAAGTTAAATTTTGGCGGGAAACGGCGGCCATTTTGAAAATGTTCGACGATTAATAAATTTCAATATCAAAAATCAACTCGGCATACCACTATTACCTTATATACCAATTTTCATCAAAATCGGAGTAACTTTAATTTTGGCGGGAAACGGCGGCCATTTTGAAAATGGTCGATGATAAATAAATTTCAATGTCAAATATCAACTCGCCATACCATTATTACCTTATATACCAGTTTTCATCAAAATTAGAGTAACTTTAATTTTGGCGGGAAACGGCGGCCATTTTGAAAATGGCCGACGATGAAAAATTTTGATGTCAAAAATCAACTCCCCATACCACTATTACCTTATATACCAATTTTCATCAAAATCGGAGCAAGTTTTTAGCCGCCATTTTGAAAATGGCCGCCAAAAAAAAAATTCGATTCCAAAAATGAACTCGGCATACCTCTTTTACCTTGTAAACCAATTTTCATGAAGAAATAACAAAGTTGAGAATTTTTTTCATTACTATTACAAAAATATATTGTACAAAGGAAGATAACTCAATCTTACAAAAAAAATAATTTTCGATTTTTTGCAAAATTTTGAAAACGGTAAGTCCGATTTTCAAAATTTTTTTTTTAAATGAAAGGTATTAAATATCTGCACTTAACTAATAAAGGAATTTTTCCTACCCTTGCAGGATCAGAAATGCCAGGAAAAATTCAACTTCGGTTTCGAGGAGCCATTTTGAGGCCCTTTTTTTACCTATAAGGGGTCGTTCGATTTCGACGAAAAATACAAAAAGCACAATCTCCCATTCCATACTCTTGATATATGAAGATTCAGCTTCCTACCTTAAAAGATGTCGAAAAAATGAGGTGGACAAGTTCACGGTCCAGAATACCGAGAAAAATAATAATAATAATAATAATAATAATAATAATAATAATAATAATAATAATAATAAGAAACCGAGCAAAAACAATATGTCCCCGACACTTCGTGTTCGGGGACATAATAATAAGAAACGGTGCAAAAACAATAAGTCCCCAAAACTATGTTTTGGGCGACTTAATAAGAAACGGTGCAAAAACAATAAGTCTCCCAAACTTTGTTTTGGGCGACTTAATAATAATAAGAAACGGTGCAAAAACAATAAGTCTCCCAAACTTTGTTTTGGGCGACTTAATAATAATAATAAGAAAAATAATAATAATAATAACTAGGTATAATTGTGTTGGGATGCCAACACAGAAGTCGCCCAAAATTGCCATGGATTGTATTTCTTTCAATTCAGTACAATAAAATATGCTAAGAAATCAAATTTCATTGAAATCGGACAAAGTTTCCATTTAAATCGGAAGGGAATGTAGTAAAAATGGCCGCCATTTAAAAACCGGAAGTCAGATCAAAATTTCGATTGCACCATTGAACTCAGCATACCTGATTTACACAGATAATCCATTTTCATGACAATCAGACAAACTTTAATTTTTTTGTCTATTTTTAGTAACAGGCCGCCATTTTGAAACGGCGGCCATTTTGAACATTCTGAAAACTTCCTGCAAAACTTCAAATGAAGGTTAATCACTGTGCAAAGTTTCATTATCATTGGTCAAAGCATCTCAAACTAGTTCTCCGGACAAAATTACCAGGGGGCGGGGGTATAAAAATGGCCGCCATTTGATAACGGTAAATCCAATCTTAAATTCGATTTCATATTTGAACTCAGGATACCCCATTTACCCAAACAACTTATTTTCAAAATGTTCTGATAAGTATTAGTCGTTGTTGCTATTTTTAGAACAGCCGCCATTTTGAAACGGCGGCCATTTTGAATTTTAAAACATTACGTTGCATAACTCCTTTTGGTGTTCTATAACCCTGCAAAGTTTCATAGAACTCCAACAAAGCACTTACGAGCAATCCTTTCGGAAAAGTTCATGGATAAGGAAAATAATAATAATAATAATAAGAAACGGGGTAAAAACAATAAGTCGCCAAAACTTTGTTTTGGGCGACTTAATAATTAAAAATAATCGTGTTGGGATGCCAACACACAAGTCGCCCAAAATCGCCTTTTGATAGTATTCCATTTAATTCTGTGCATCAAAATATGCCTAGAAATCAAATTTCGTTGAAATCCGACCACTTTGAAAATTTGCCGATTTTTGGCCGCCATTTTGAAACGGCGGCCATTTTGAAAATTTCCAAACCACATGCATAACTTCAGATGGTGCTTAATCACTCTGCAAAGTTTCATTAATCTCATTCAAAGCATGTCAGACTATACCTTCGGACAAAATTGATGATTTTTCATGGGGGGCGGGTGTTGTTACATGGCCGCCATTTTGGAACGAAAGCTGGGACAAAAATTTTGGTTCCAGATTTGAGATTAGGACACCCCATTTACCCTTAGATATCATTTTGAAGATGATCCGATAAATATTTCTTGATGTTACTATTTTTAGAACGGCAGCCATTTTGAAATGGCGGCCATTTTGACACATTTGTCCGACCACTGCAACCCCGCTTTAGATGATCTATATGTGTGCCAAATATCAAGCCCCTATCTCAATCACTGCTAAGGCAATCCTCCGGAAAAGTAACTGTTAAGAATAATAATAATAATAATAATAATAATTAAAAATAATCGTGTTGGGATGCCAACACACAAGTCGCCCAAAATCGCCCTTAGATAGTATTCCATTCAATTCTGTGCATCAAAATATGCCTAGAAATCAAATTTTGTTGAAATCCAACCACTTTGAAAATTTGCCGATTTTTGGCCGCCATTTTGAAACGGCGGCCATTTTGAAAATTTCCAAACTTCTTGCACAACTTCAGATGGTGCTTAATCACTCTGCAAAGTTTCATTAATCTCATTCAAAGCATGTCAGAATAAACCTTCGGACAAAATTGATGATTTTTCATGGGGGGCGGGTGTATTAACATGGCCGCAATTTTGAAACGGAAGCTCGGATAAAAATTCTGATTCCAGATTTAAGATTAGGACACCCCATTTACCCTTTGATATCATTTTGAAGACAATCCGATAAATATTTCTCGATGTTACTATTTTTAGAACGGCAGCCATTTTAAAATGGCGGCCATTTTGACACATTTGTCCGACCACTGCAACCCCGCTTCAGATGATCTATATGTGTACCAAATATCAAGCCCCTATCTCAATCACTGCTACGGCAATCCTCCGGAAAAGTAACTGTTAAGAAGAATAATAATAATAATTAAATTACAATCGTTCAAAGAACGATCGCGAGGTCTTTCCCTATTTGTGTCCTCCAATAGAAATAGATTCCTAACTGAATGATGCCATTTTTTGATACATCAACCTGGTAGGTACTCCAGATAAGAAATATTTGGTTGCTATGGACTTTCAGGTCGGTTGCTATGAACAAAACATCACTTCCGGTCATAAAATATTGAAATTTAAACTCAGCAGGTAGTCAGGAGTCATAAAATATATGGTTGCTATGGACTTTTAGGTCGGTTGCTATGAACAAAACATCACTTCCGGTCATAAAATAGTGAAATTTAAACTCAGCAGGTAGTCAGGAGTCATAAAATATATGGTTGCTATGGACTTTAAGGTCGGTTGCTATGAACAAAAAATCACTTCCGGTCATAAAATATTGAAATCTTAACTCAGCAGGTAGTCAGGAGTCATAAAATATATGGTTGCTATGGACTTTTAGGTCGGTTGCTATGAACAAAACATCACTTTCGGTCATAAAATATTGAAATTTAAACTCAGAAGGTAGTCAGGAGTCATAAAATATATGGTTGCTATGGACTTTTAGGTCGGTTGCTATGGACAAAAAGGTCACTTCCGGTCACAAAAAGATAAAATTTAAACTCAGCAGGTAGTCAAGAGTCATAAAATATATGGTTGCTATGGACTTTTAGGTCGGTTGCTATGGACAAAAGGTCACTTCCGGTCACAAAAAGATAAAATTTAAACTCAGCAAGTAGTCTGGATTCATAAAATATATGGTTGCTATGGACTTTTCCTTAAGGTTACCTTGTTGCTAAGGACTGACCTTGACCTATGACCTTTGACCTTGGACCTATGGTTGCTATGGACTTTTAGGTCGGTTGCTATGAACAAAACATCACTTTCGGTCATAAAATATTGAAATTTAAACTCAGAAGGTAGTCAGGAGTCATAAAATATATGGTTGCTATGGACTTTTAGGTCGGTTGCTATGGACAAAAGGTCACTTCCGGTCACAAAATGATAAAATTTAAACTCAGCAGGTAGTCAGGAGTCATAAAATATATGGTTGCTATGGACTTTTAGGTCGGTTGCTATGAACAAAACATCACTTTCGGTCATAAAATATTGAAATTTAAACTCAGAAGGTAGTCAGGAGTCATAAAATATATGGTTGCTATGGACTTTTAGGTCGGTTGCTATGGACAAAAGGTCACTTCCGGTCTCAAAAAGATAAAATTTAAACTCAGCACGTAGTCAGGAGTCATAAAATATATGGTTGCTATGGACTTTTAGGTCGGTTGCTATGGACAAAAGGTCACTTCCGGTCACAAAAAGATAAAATTTAAACTCAGCAAGTGGTCTGGATTCATAAAATATATGGTTGCTATGGACTTTTCCTTAAGGTTACCTTGTTGCTAAGGACTGACCTTGACCTATGACCTTTGACCTTGGACCTAAATTACAGCCCCTTCCTAACTGATTGTGAAAATATATGGTTGCTATGGATTTTTCCTTAAGGTAACCTTGTTGCTATGGACTGACCTTGACCTTTGACCTTTGACCTTGGGCCCAAATTATAGCCCCTTCCTAACTGATTGTGAAAATGTATGGTTGCTATGGACTTTTCCTTAACATTACATTGTTACAGATGGATTACCATACATTGCGCAATACATTCCTATATTTAGTCATGACGCAATAATTCAAACTTGAGATTTGACCTATGACATATATATTTTCGGATGCAACTTATGTCACCTAAGACGATTGGTGAAGGTCCCAAGTCTGTAGGACTAACCGTTTTGAAAAAAATTTTGTTGGCGCATCGCGACACTTTTCGGGTCAAAAACGCGTAACCAGGAAGTTGTTCGAAAAAATTTTTTTTGCATGACAAATCATGGCCAGAAGTCAGGTAACAAATTCCACACATCAGATTTTTGATAACAGTTATGGTTTCTGAGTTAATCTGCAGACAAGGTTTTTGGGTTACGGGCAGATAACTCTGTTACTAAAAATAGATTCGTTTCAAAGCATGAGTCACGTCGAGTCCTGGTAGTGATGATTAAGTGTGCCAACTTTCGTTAAGATCGGTTAAGACACTTTTCGTTTTTTGAGGGAAGAAAAGAAGAATAATAATAATAATAATCATAAGAAATACAGTAAGGTCTTTCCTTCTGTAAAGGGAAAGACCTTAATAATAATAAGAAACGGGGTAAAAACAATAAGTCGCCAAAACTTAGTTTTGGGCGACTTAATAATAAGAAACGGGGTAAAAACAATAAGTCGCCAAAACTTAGTTTTGGGCGACTTAATAATAATAATAATAATAATAATAAGAAAAACAAGTATTAACTGTGATTGCAAGCAAGTCACAAAGTCCCCCAAACGACCCGTATTTGTCACTATTCTCTTCAGCATGTCAAAAAACCCCTAAATATAAATTTTCATGTAAATCGGAGCACTTTGAAAATTTCGACCCGATTATCTCCCTTGAGAAATCACATTTTTATTTATATCTCGAAAACCGTAAATATCGCTTCAAAATTTTTTTTCATATTATGAAAGAGAATGTTTTGCTCTATCAACCTACAAAATTTCAGAACCCTGCGCACCTAGGTTACCGAGATATTGCAGTGTCCAATATTTAGTCCATTTTCCTGTTTCCATGGAAACGGCAGCCATTTTGAAAAGTCCGATTGTTAACGAAGCTTCCTTTCTTTACTATCTATTATCCTGCCAAGTTTCATATTGATATGTGGAGTCGTTTTCTCTGGGATCTCCGGACAAGTTCACGACTAAGTGGAAGAATCGGAAGAAGAAGAAGAAGAATAACAAGTATTAACTGTGATTGCAAGCAAGTCACAAAGTCCCCCAAACGACCCGTATTTGCCACTATTCTCTTCAGCATGTCAAAAAAACCCTAAATATCAATTTTCATGTAAATCGGAGCACTTTGAAAATTTTGACCCGATTATCTCCCTTGAAATGACATTTTTATTTATATCTCGAAAACCGTAAATATCGCTTCAAAATTTTTTTCCATATTATTAAAGAGAATGTTTTGCTCTATCAACCTACAAAATTTCAGAACCCTGCGCACCTAGGTTACCGAGATATTGCAATGTCCAATATTTAGTCCATTTTCCTGTTTCCATGGAAACGGCGGCCATTTTGAAAATTCCGATTATCAACTAAGCTTCCTTTCTTTACAATCTATTATCCTGCCAAGTTTCATATTAATATGTGCAGTCGTTTTCTCTGGGATCTCCGGACAAGTTCACGACTAAGTGGAAGAATAAGAAGAAGAAGAAGAATAATAATAACTAGTGCTGACTGTGTTGGGGATGCCCAACACAAAAATGTCTCCCAAACGAATAAATTTTTGATAGTGTATTCTTATTCGCCATCCTTTAAAACCCCTAGATACAAAATTTTGTTAAAATCGAAGCATTTTTGCAATTTTTGCTTTTTTGGTGGCGGCCATTTTGAAAATGGCGGCCATTTTGAAATTTTTAATTTTACGTATCAAGTCTACTCGTAACCCTCTACTAGCATACCAAATTTCATTAAAATCCATCCAGTAGTTTCCGAGATAGTTTTAGGGTACCCTTTTGCCGTGGCGGCCATTTTGAAAATGGCGGCCATCTTGAAAATTTCGAAGTGCCTGTGCACACACCCAATAACCAATCTACCATCATACAAAGTTTCGTGCAATTCCATTTTGTCGTTTTCAAAAAACCTTGCGGACAGTTTCATGGCCGGAAGAAAGAAGAAAAAAAAGAATAATAACTAGCTATAATTTGTGTTGGGATGCCAACACACAAGTCGCCCAAAATCGCCTTGGATTCTTTTTCGTCCCTTTCAGTATAATAAAATATGTATAGAAATCAAATTTCATTGAAATCGGACAAAGTTCATATTTTTAAGGGGGGCGGGTGTAGTAAAATGGCGGCCATTTTAAAACCGGAAGTCGGATTTCAAATCCGGTCGCAGATTTGAATTCAACATACCCGCTTTACCCAGACGACCAATTTTCAGGACGATCCGATGAAAAAAAAATTTCCGCCCACTTTTTCGGACGGCCGCCATTTTGAAACGGCGGCCATCTTGAAAATTTCAAAACTTGATTACACGCCTTTGAGTGACCCACTATCCAATCCAACAAGTGTTATTCAATTTCCTTGAACTATTTTCTTGAATTAGGGAGGACAACTTTACGATAAAGAATCAGAAGAATAATAATAATAATAACTAGGTATAATTGTGTTGGGATGCCAACACACAAGTCGCCCAAAATCGCCTTGGATAGAGTTCAATTCAAATCAGTGCATCAAAATAAGTCTAGAAATCAAATTTTGTTGAAATCGGACAAAGTTGACGTTTTTAGGGGGGCGGGTGTAGTAAAATGGCCGCCATTTTAAAACCGTAAGTCGGATTTAAAATCCGGTCGCAGATTTGAGTTCAGCATACCCGCTTTACCCATATGACCAATTTTCAAGACGATCCGATGAAAAAAAATTTTCCGCCCACTTTTTCCGATGGCCGCCATTTTGAATCGGCGGCCATGTTGAAAATTTCAAAAGTGCATTACACAACTTTGAGTGACCCACTATCCAATCTCACAAGTGTCATTCAATTTCCTTGGACCGTTTTCTTGTATTAGGGAGGACAACTTTACGATAAAGAATCAGAAGAATAATAATAATAATAATAATAAGAAACGGTGCAAAAACAATAAGTCTCCCAAACTTTGTTTTGGGCGACTTAATAATAAGAAACGGTGCAAAAACAATAAGTCTCCCAAACTTTGTTTTGGGCGACTTAATAATAATAAGAAACAGAGTAAAAGCAATATGTCTCCCAACACATAGTGTTTGGGAGACATAATAAGAAACGGTGCAAAAACAATAAGTCCCCAAACGTTGTTTGGGGGACTTAATAACAAGTATTAACTGTGATTGCAAGCAAGTCACAAAGTCCCCCAAACGACCCGTTTTTGCCACTATTCTTTTCAGCATGTCAAAAAACCCATAAATATCAATTTTCATGTAAATCGGAGCACTTTGAAAATTTCGACCCAATTATCTCCCTTGAGAAATCACATTTTTATTTATATCTCGAAAACCGTAAATATCGCTTCAAAATTTTTTTTCATATAATTAAAGAGAATGTTTTGCTCTACCATCCTACAAAATTTTAGAACCCTGCGCACCTAGGTTACCGAGATATTGCAATGTCCAATATTTAGTCCATTTTCCTGTTTCCATGGAAATGACAGCCATTTTGAAAATTCCGATTATCGACAAGGCTTCCTTTCATGCCAATCTTTCATCCTGCCAAGTTTCAATTTGATATGTTGAGTCGTTTTTTCTAGGATCTCCGGACAAGTTCACGACTAAGCGGAAGAATCGGAAGAAGAAGAAGAATAATAATAACAAGTATTAACTGTGATTGCAAGCAAGTCACAAAGTCCCCCAAACGACCCGTATTTGCCACTATTCTCTTCAGCATGTCAAAAAAACCCTAAATATCAATTTTCATGTAAATCGGAGCACTTTGAAAATTTTGACCCGATTATCTCCCTTGAAATGACATTTTTATTTATATCTCGAAAACCGTAAATATCGCTTCAAAATTTTTTTCCATATTATTAAAGAGAATGTTTTGCTCTATCAACCTACAAAATTTCAGAACCCTGCGCACCTAGGTTACCGAGATATTGCAATGTCCAATATTTAGTCCATTTTCCTGTTTCCATGGAAACGGCGGCCATTTTGAAAATTCCGATTATCAACTAAGCTTCCTTTCTTTACAATCTATTATCCTGCCAAGTTTCATATTAATATGTGCAGTCGTTTTCTCTGGGATCTCCGGACAAGTTCACGACTAAGTGGAAGAATAAGAAGAAGAAGAAGAACAAGTATTAACTGTGATTGCAAGCAAGTCACAAAGTCCCCCAAACGACCCATATTTGCCACTATTCTCTTCAGCATGTCAAAATACCACTAAATATCAATTTTCATGTAAATCAGAGCACTTTGAAAATTTTGACCCGATTATCTCCCTTGAAATCACATTTGTATTTATATCTCGAAAACCGTAAATATCGCTTCAAAATTTTTTTTCATATTATTAAAGAGAATGTTTTGCTCTATCAACCTACAAAATTTCAGAACCCTGCGCACCTAGGTTACCGAGATATTGCAATGTCCAATATTTAGTCCATTTTCCTGTTTCCATGGAAACGGCAGCCATTTTGAAAAGTCTGATTGTCAACGAAGCTTCCTTTCTTTACAATCTATTATCCTGCTAAGTTTCATATTGATATGTGGAGTCGTTTTCTCTGGGATCTCCGGACAAGTTCACGACTAAGTGGAAGAATAAGAAGAAGAAGAATAAAAATAACTAGTTCTAATTGTGATCGCAAGCGAGTCACATACATGTCCCCTCACGTACCCCTCTTTGACAATATTTCTGGCTTTTGTGGGAACCCTGTTTAAGCAATGACGCCCTTATCATTCCATTGAAGCACCCTTTTTACAAGCATTGGTAGCGTACTTGTAAACTATTGTAGTGACTAGCGAGCATAACTACCGCTCTCGTCCTCTACAATGGAGCCACTCTTCAATGAAATGCTAAAAACGTTACGGAGAAGCTTTTGGTTGACATCCATATGAGATATTATTCTCCCTTTATCTCATATTGTCGAGAAGAATCACACAGTCGCATCCAAAAGCTGTTGCATCGGACCATAAACAAAATTTGATGCTAAAAATGAACTCCCCATACCACAATTACCCTGTATATTAATTTTCATTAAAATCGGAGTAATTTTAATTTTGGCGGGAAACAGTGGCCATTTTGAAAATGGCCGACCATAAATAAATTTTAAATGTCAAAAATCAACTCGCCATACCACTGTTACCTTATATATGAGTTTTCATGAAAATCAGAGTAACTTTAATTTTGGCAGGAAACGGCGGCCATTTAGAAAATGGCCGCCGATAAAAAAAAATTAATTCCGAAAATCAACTCAGCATACCACTATTACCTCAAATACCGATTTTTATCAAAATTGGTGTAACTTTAATTTTGGCGGGAAACGGTGGCCATTTTGAAAATGGCCGACTATAAAAAAAATTCGATGTCAAAAATCATCTCGCCATACCACTATTACCTTATATACCAATTTTCGTCAAAATCGGAGTAACTTTAATTTTGGCGGGAAATGGCGGCCATTTTGAAAAAGGCTGACGATAGAAAAATTTTGATGTCAAAAATGAACTCGGCATACCACTATTACCTTGTAAACCAATTTTCATTAAGAAATAACAAAATTGAGAATTTATACATTACTATTACAATATACAAGGTACAAAGAAAGATAACTCAATATGACAAAAAAATTAAATTTCGATTTTTTGCAAAATTTTGAAAACCGTAAGTCCGATTTTCAAAATTTTTTTTTTAAATGAAAGGTATTGAAAGTCTACACTTACCCTATAAAGGAATTTGTCCTACCCCTGCCGGATCAGAAATGCCAGGAAAAATTCAACTTCGGTTTCGAGGAGCCATTTTGAGGCCCTTTTTTCACCTATAAGGAGTCGTTCGATTTCGACGAAAAATACAAAAAGCACAATCTCCCATTCCATACTCTTGATATATGAAGATTCAGCTTCCTACCTTAAAAGATGTCGAAAAAATGAGGTGGACAAGTTCACGGTCCAGAATACCGAGAAAAATAATAATAACTAGTTCTAATTGTGATCGCAAGCGAGTCACAAAAATGTCCCCTCACGTACCCCTCTTTGTCAATGTCTCTTGGCATTTGAGATAACTTAATTTATCCAATTTTCATCAAAATAGGAGTAAGTTTAATTTTGGCGGGATACGGCGGCCATTTTTAAAATGGCCAACAATAATAATATTTCGATGTCAAAAATCAACTCGCCATACCACTATTACCTTATATACGAATTTTCATCAAAATCGGAGTAAGTTTAATTTGGCGGGAAACGGCGGCCATTTTGAAAATGGCCAACGATAAAAAAATTTTGATGTTAAAAATCAACTCGCCATGCCACTATTACCTTATATACCAATTTTCATCAAAATTGGAGCAAGTTTAATTTTTGGCGGGAAAATGGCAGCCATTTTAGCCGCCATTTTAAAAATGGCCGCCAAAAATTTTTTTCGATACCAAAAATGAACTCGGCATACCACTATTACCTTGTAAACCAATTTTCATTAAGAAATAACAAAGTTAATAATTTTTACATTACTATTACAAAATAAATTGTTCCAAGAAAGATAACTCAATTTGACAAAAAAAATAAATTTCGATTTTTTGCAAAATTTTGAGAACCGTAAGTCCGATTTTCAAATTTTTTTTTTTAAATGAAAGGTATCGAAAGTCTTCACTTACCCCATAAAGGAATTTGTGTTACCCCTGCCGGATCAGAAATACCAGGTAAAATTCAACTTCGGTTTCGAGGAGCCATTTTGAGGCCCTTTTTTGACCTATAAGGGGTCGTTCGATTTCGACGAAAAATACAAAAAGCACAATCTCCCATTCCATACTCTTGATATATGAAGTTTCAGCTTCCTACCTTAAAAGATGTCGAAAAAATGAGGTGGACAAGTTCACGATCCAGAATACCGAGAAAAATAATAATAATAATAATAATAATAATAAGAAACCGAGCAAAAACAATATGTCCCCGACACTTCGTGTTCGGGGACATAATAATAACTAGCTATAATTTGTGTTGGGATGCCAACACACAAGTCGCCCAAAATCGCCTTGGATACTATTTCTTCTCATTCAGTACAATAAAATATGTATAGAAATCAAATTTCATTGAAATCGGACAAAGTTCACATTTTTAAGGGGGCGGGTGTAGTAAAATGGCCGCCATTTTTAAACCGGAAGTCGAATTTCAAATCCGGTCACAGATTTGAACTCAGCATACCCTCTTTACCCAGATGACCAATTTTCAAGACGATCCGACAAAAAAAAAATTTCCGCCCACTTTTTCGGACGGCCGCCATTTTGAAACGGCGGCCATCTTGAAAATTTCAAAACATGATTACACGCCTTTGAGTGACCCCCTATCCTATCCAACAAATGTTATTCAAGTTCTTTTAACCGTTTTCTTGTATTAGGGAGGACAAATTCTCGATAAAGAATCAGAATAATAATAATAATAATAACTAGGTATAATTGTGTTGGGATGCCAACACACAAGTCGCCCAAAATCGCTTTGGATAGAGTTCCATTCAAATCAGTGCATCAAAATAAGTCTAGAAATCAAATTTCATTGAAATCGGACAAAGTTGACGTTTTTAGGGGGGCGGGTGTAGTAAAATGGCCGCCATTTTGAAACCGTAAGTCGGATTTCATATCCGGTCGCAGATTTGAACTCAGCATACCCGCTTTACCCAGATGACCAATTTTCAAGACGATCCGATGAAAAAAAATTTTCCGCCCACTTTTTCCGATGGCCGCCATTTTGAAACGGCGGCCATCTTGAAAATTTTAAAAGTGCATTACACAACTTTGAGTGACCCAGTATCCAATCTCACAAGTGTTATTCAATTTCCTTGGACCGTTTTCTTGTACTAGGGAGGACAAATTCTCGATAAAGAATCAGAAGAATAATAACTAGCTATAATTTGTGTTGGGATGCCAACACACAAGTCGCCCAAAATCGCCTTAGATACTATTTCTTCCCATTCAGTACAATAAAATATGTATAGAAATCAAATTTCATTGAAATCGGACAAAGTTCACATTTTTAAGGGGGGGCGGGTGTAGTAAAATGGCCGCCATTTTAAAACAGTAAGTCGGATTTCAAATCCGGTCGCAGATTTGAACTCAGCATACCCGCTTTACCCAGATGACCAATTTTCAAAACGATCCGATGAAAAAAAAATTTCCGCCCACTTTTTCCGATGGCCGCCATTTTGAAACGGCGGCCATCTTGAAAATTTCAAAACTTGATTGCACGCCTTTAGGTAACCCACTATCCAATCCAACAAGTGTTATTCAATTTCCTTGAACCGTTTTCTTGTATTAGGGAGGACAGCTTTACGATTAAGAATCAGAAGAATAATAATAATAATAATAATAAGAAACGGTGCAAAAACAATAAGTCCCCAAAACTATGTTTTGGGCGACTTAATAATAAGAAAAATAATAATAATAATAATAAGAAACGGTGCAAAAACAATAAGTCTCCCAAACTTTGTTTTGGGCGACTTAATAATAATAATAATAATAATAATAATAATAATAATAATAATAATAATAATAAGAAACCGAGCAAAAACAATATGTCCCCGACACTTCGTGTTCGGGGACATAATAAGAAACGGTGCAAAAACAATAAGTCCCCAAACGTTGTTTGGGGGACTTAATAATAATAATAAGAAACGGTGCAAAAACAATAAGTCCCCAAACGTTGTTTGGGGGACTTAATAAGAAACGGTGCAAAAACAATAAGTCCCCAAACGTTGTTTGGGGGACTTAATAATAAGAAACGGTGCAAAAACAATAAGTCCCCAAACGTTGTTTGGGGGACTTAATAATAATAAGAAACGGTGCAAAAACAATAAGTCCCCAAACGTTGTTTGGGGGACTTAATAAGAAACGGAGTAAAAACAATATGTCCCCGACGACACTTCGTGGTCGGGGACATAATAACAAGTATTAACTGTGATTGCAAGCAAGTCACAAAGTCCCCCAAACGACCCGTATTTGCCACTATTCTCTTCAGCATGTCAAAAAACCCCTAAATATAAATTTTCATGTAAATCGGAGCACTTTGAAAATTTCGACCCGATTATCTCCCTTGAGAAATCACATTTTTATTTATATCTCGAAAACCGTAAATATCGCTTCAAAATTTTTTTTCATATTATGAAAGAGAATGTTTTGCTCTATCAACCTACAAAATTTCAGAACCCTGCGCACCTAGGTTACCGAGATATTGCAATGTCCAATATTTAGTCCATTTTCCTGTTTCCATGGAAACGGCGGCCATTTTGAAAAGTCCGATTGTCAACGAAGCTTCCTTTCTTTACTATCTATTATCCTGCCAAGTTTCATATTGATATGTGGAGTCGTTTTCTCTGGGATCTCCGGACAAGTTCACGACTAAGTGGAAGAATCGGAAGAAGAAGAAGAATAACAAGTATTAACTGTGATTGCAAGCAAGTCACAAAGTCCCCCAAACGACCCGTATTTTCCACTATTCTCTTCAGCATGTCAAAAAAACCCTAAATATAAATTTTCATGTAAATCGGAGCACTTTGAAAATTTTGACCCGATTATCTCCCTTGAGAAATCACATTTTTATTTATATCTCGAAAACCGTAAATATCGCTTCAAAATTTTTTTTCATATAATGAAAGAGAATGTTTTGCTCTTTCAACCTACAAAATTTCAGAACCCTGCGCACCTAGGTTACCGAGATAATGCAATGTCCAATATTTAGTCCATTTTCCTGTTTCCATGGAAACGGCGGCCATTTTGAAAAGTCCGATTGTCAACGAAGCTTCCTTTCTTTACTATCTATTATCCTGCCAAGTTTCATATTGATATGTGGAGTCGTTTTCTCTGGGATCTCCGGACAAGTTCACGACTAAGTGGAAGAATCGGAAGAAGAAGAAGAAGAAGAATAATAATTAAATTACAATCGTTCAAAGAACGATCGCGAGGTCTTTCCCTATTTGTGTCCTCCAATAGAAATAGATTCTTAACTGAATAATACAATTTTTGGATACATCAACTTTGTAGGTACTCCAGATTAGAAATATTTGGTTGCTATGGACTTTCAGGTTGGTTGCTATGAACAAAAAATCACTTCCGGTCATAAAATATTGAATTTTAAACTCAGCAGGTAGTCAGGATTCATAAAATATATGGTTGCTATGGACTTTTAGGTCGGTTGCTATGAACAAAACATCACTTCCAGTCATAGAATATTGAAATTTAAACTCAGCAGGTAGTCAGGAGTCATAAAATATATGGTTGCTATGGACTTTTAGGTCGGTTGTTATGAACAAACATCACTTCCGGTCATAAAATATTGAAATCTAAACTCAGCAGGTAGTCAGGAGTCATAAAATATATGGTTGCTATGGACTTTTAGGTCGGTTGCTATGAACAAAACATCACTTTCGGTCATAAAATATTGAAATTTAAACTCAAAAGGTAGTCAGGAGTCATAAAATATATGGTTGCTATGGACTTTTAGGTCGGTTGCTATGAACAAAACATCACTTCCGGTCATAAAATATTGAAATTTAAACTCAGCAGGTAGTCAGGAGTCATAAAATATATGGTTGCTATGGACTTTTAGGTCGGTTGCTATGGACAAAAGGTCACTTCCGGTCACAACAAGATAAAATTTAAACTCAGCAAGTAGTCTGGATTCATAAAATATATGGTTGCTATGGACTTTTCCTTAAGGTTACCTTTTGCTAAGGACTGACCTTGATCTATGACCTTTGACCTTGGACCTAAATTACAGCCCCTTCCTAACTGATTGTGAAAATATATGGTTGCTATGGATTTTTCCTTAAGGTTACCTTGTTGCTATGGACTGACCTTGACCTTTGACCTTTGACCTTGGGCCCAAATTATAGCCCCTTCCTAACTGATTGTGAAAATGTATGGTTGCTATGGACTTTTCCTTAACATTACATTGTTACATATGGATTACCATACATTGCGCAATACATTCCTATATTTAGTCATGACGCAATAATTCAAACTTGAGATTTGACCTATGACATATATATTTTCGGATGCAACTTATGTCACCTAAGACGATTGGTGAAGGTCCCAAGTCTGTAGGACTAACCGTTTTGAAAAAAAAATTGTTGGCGCATCGCGACACTTTTCGGGTCAAAAACGCGTAACCAGGAAGTTGTTCGAAAAATTTTTTTTTGCATGACAAATCATGGCCAGAAGTCAGGTAACAAATTCCACACTTCAGATTTTTGATAACAGTTATGGTTTCTGAGTTAATCTGCAGACAAGGTTTTTGGGTTATCGGCAGATAACTCTGTTACTAAAAATAGATTTGTTTCAAAGCATGAGTCACGTCGAGTCCTGGTAGTGATGATTAAGTGTGCCAACTTTCGTTAAGATCGGTTAAGACACTTTTCGTTTTTTGAGGGAAGAAAAGAAGAATAATAATAATAATTAAATTACAATCGTTCAAAGAACGATCGCGAGGTCTTTCCCTATTTGTGTCCTCCAATAGAAATAGATTCCTTACTGAATGATACCATTTTTGGATATATCAACCTGGTAGGTAGTCCAGATTAGAAATATTTGGTTGCTATGGACTAGTAGGTCGGTTGCTATGAACAAAACATCACTTCCGGTCATAAAATATTGAAATTTAAACTCAGCAGGTAGTCAGGTGTCTTAAAATATATGGTTGCTATGGACTTTTAGGTCGGTTGCTATGAACAAAACATCACTTCCGGTCATAAAATATTGAAATTTAAACTCAGCAGGTAGTCAGGAGTCAAGAAATATATGGTTGCTATGGACTTTAAGGTCGGTTGCTATGAACAAAACATCACTTCCGGTCATGAAATATTGAAATTTAAACTCAGCAGGTAGTCAGGAGTCATAAAATATATGGTTGCTATGGACTTTAAAGTCGGTTGCTATGAACAAAACATCACTTCCGGTCATAAAATATTGAAATTTAAACTCAGCAGGTAGTCAGGAGTTAAAAAATATATGGTTGCTATGGACTTTTAGGTCGGTTGCTATGAACAAAACATCACTTCCGGTCATAAAATATTGAAATTTAAACTCAGCAGGTAGTCAGGAGTCATAAAATATATGGTTGCTATGGACTTTTAGGGCGGTTGCTATGGACAAAAGGTCACTTCCGGTCACAAAAAGATAAAATTTAAACTCAGCAAGTAGTCTGGATTCATAAAATATATGGTTGCTATGGACTTTTCCTTAAGGTTACCTTGTTGCTAAGGACTGACCTTGACCTATGACCTTTGACCTTGGGCCCAAATTATAGCCCCTTCCTTACTGATTGTGAAAATATATGGTTGCTACGGACTTTTCCTTAACATTACATTGTTACATATGGATTACTATACATTGCGCAATACATTTCTATATTTAGTCATGATGCAATAATTCCAACTTGAGATTTGACCTATGACATATATATTTTCGGATGTAACTTATGTCACCTAAGACGATTGGTGAAGGTCCCAAGTCTGTAGGACTAACCGTTTTGAAATAAATTTTGTTGGCGCATCGCGACACTTTTCGGGTCAAAAACGCGTAACCAGGAAGGTGTTCGAAAAATTTTTTTTTGCATGACGAATCATTGCCAGAAGTCAGGTAACAAATTCCACACTTCAGATTTTTGATAACAGTTATGGTTTCTGAGTTAATCTGCAGACAAGGTTTTTGGGTTACGGGCAGATAACTCCGTTACTAAAAATAGATCGGTCTCAAAGCATGAGTCACGTCGTCTCCTGGTAGTGATGATTAAGTGTGCCAACTTTCGTTAAGATCGGTTAAGACACTTTTCGTTTTTTGAGGGAAGAAAAGAAGAATAATAATAATAATAATCATAAGAAATACAGTAAGGTCTTTCCTTCTGAAAAGGGAAAGACCTTAATAATCATAAGAAATACAGTAAGGTCTTTCCTTCTGTAAAGGGAAAGACCTTAATAATCAGAAGAAATACAGTAAGGTCTTTCCTTCTGTAAAGGGAAAGACCTTAATTATGAGTTGAGTTGTTCATAGAAAAAAAAAAGTAGGGGTCTTTTCACATTTAAGAGGACTATTTCCGCCATTTTCACTGAGTCTTAAAGGATGTTGTGTCATGTACATGTTTGTATGTCTGTCTGTCCGTCCGTCCGTATTTTTGTGCGTATTTTTGTATTTTCGTTTTGTTTGTTTTTTAAATAACTTTTCATGTTTGTTTTTGTTTCTTTTACATGACAAACAATTTTGAGGGGGGGGGGGCGATTTCATACATGTAAGTTATCGCGCATACATGTAACTACAAAAATTGGGGGGGGGGGGGGCTTCAGTTTTTAGTTTATTTTCTTTGTTACTATATTTAGCTATATATTGCGACACTTTGTTATTTATAGGTTACTATGGTGTCGCGCGCTCATATTTGAATAAAACTACGACTCTGTTTTTTTATAAATCTCAGTCGAGGATGGAACGTTTAACAATACACATCTATATTTTCTTTCATTCATATCAGTTTACTATATGGAATACATGGTCGTCGCGCCTGAGTTACTTCATAATTAGGAAGCACCTGTTTATAGGAAATTATGACATTTGTTGTCAGAGAGTTGACCGATATTTAAAACAGTTATAATTGTGTGGAACCTGGATTATTCTTGTTAGTTAAAGTGGATTTTAGTGATTTCATTCAATTTTAAAATCAGGAAACACGTTTCTATAGGAAAATCGCAAGAAATAAGTCAGGATTTTTTGCATTTTACGGGTATACAGAACATTTAAATTTTGAAAAAGTCAGAAACGGGAGGGAATTTTTTTAAAAGGGGACCTTTGGTCCAAACGTTTGGCTAGGATTTGGGCCACTTTTGACAGCATTTTGGCACTTCCGGTTGATTTGGCAAAAGTACAAAAAGGGGTCAATTTACGTTTTTTTGACATTTCTAAATTTTAAAAAGAACATTTTTTTTTCGAAAAAAAAAGAGAGCCCCGCCTAATTCTTTGATAGAGGCCAGTCGGGAACATCTCTACGGAGAGCGGGCACCAAAAGATTTGGCCCGGAAAACTTTAATTTTGGCTAAAATAGCGATTTTTAAGTGAAAACTGCAAAGGGGCGAAACTTTAAAATGGGACCAAATACAGACATGATTTTTAGCTACAAAGCGAGAATTCAGCAACCTTAGCAACTGTACGAAATTTCAGCCCGATCGATTGAAAGATGTAGCAGTTTATCTGCGGACAACATTTCATTAAAAAAAGGCCTGCGGGGGCATAAATCAAAAACTGGGCTAGGTACGAGCTTCCAGGGTGAACTGTGCTTGCGTTTGAAGTAGTTCTAGCAGCCCTCCGAATTTCAGCCAAATCCGTTGAAAAATGGCGAAACCATTCATTTTTTTTAGTCTAAGTGTTGTTAAATAAGGAATGTAATAACATTATTATGAGTTGAGTTGTTCATAGAAAAAAAAAAGTAGGGGTCTTTTCACATTTAAGAGGACTATTTCCGCCATTTTCACTGAGTCTTAAAGGATGTTGTGTCATGTACATGTTTGTATGTCTGTCTGTCCGTCCGTCCGTATTTTTGTGCGTATTTTTGTATTTTCGTTTTGTTTGTTTTTTAAATAACTTTTCATGTTTGTTTTTGTTTCTTTTACATGACAAACAATTTTGAGGGGGGGGCGATTTCATACATGTAAGTTATCGCGCATACATGTAACTACAAAAATTGGGGGGGGGGGGGGGGCTTCAGTTTTTAGTTTATTTTCTTTGTTACTATATTTAGCTATATATTGCGACACTTTGTTATTTATAGGTTACTATGGTGTCGCGCGCTCATATTTGAATAAAACTACGACTCTGTTTTTATAAATCTCAGTCGAGGATGGAACGTTTAACAATACACATCTATATTTTCTTTCATTCATATCAGTTTACTATATGGAATACATGGTCGTCGCGCCTGAGTTACTTCATAATTAGGAAGCACCTGTTTATAGGAAATTATGACATTTGTTGTCAGAGAGTTGACCGATATTTAAAACAGTTATAATTGTGTGGAACCTGGATTATTCTTGTTAGTTAAAGTGGATTTTAGTGATTTCATTCAATTTTAAAATCAGGAAACACGTTTCTATAGGAAAATCGCAAGAAATAAGTCAGGATTTTTTGCATTTTACGGGTATACAGAACATTTAAATTTTGAAAAAGTCAGAAACGGGAGGGAATTTTTTTAAAAGGGGACCTTTGGTCCAAACGTTTGGCTAGGATTTGGGCCACTTTTGACAGCATTTTGGCACTTCCGGTTGATTTGGCAAAAGTACAAAAAGGGGTCAATTTACGTTTTTTTGACATTTCTAAATTTTAAAAAGAACATTTTTTTTCGAAAAAAAAGAGAGCCCCGCCTAATTCTTTGATAGAGGCCAGTCGGGAACATCTCTACGGAGAGCGGGCACCAAAAGATTTGGCCCGGAAAACTTTAATTTTGGCTAAAATAGCGATTTTTAAGTGAAAACTGCAAAGGGGCGAAACTTTAAAATGGGACCAAATACAGACATGATTTTTAGCTACAAAGCGAGAATTCAGCAACCTTAGCAACTGTACGAAATTTCAGCCCGATCGATTGAAAGATGTAGCAGTTTATCTGCGGACAACATTTCATTAAAAAAAGGCCTGCGGGGGCATAAATCAAAAACTGGGCTAGGTACGAGCTTCCAGGGTGAACTGTGCTTGCGTTTGAAGTAGTTCTAGCAGCCCTCCGAATTTCAGCCAAATCCGTTGAAAAATGGCGAAACCATTCATTTTTTTTAGTCTAAGTGTTGTTAAATAAGGAATGTAATAACATTATTAAATTACAATCGTTCAAAGAACGATCGCGAGGTCTTTCCCTATTTGTGTCCTCCAAGAGAAATAGATTCCTAACTGAATGATACCATTTTGGATATATCAACCTGGTAGGTACTCCAGATTAGAAATATTTGGTTGCTATGGACTTTTAGGTTGGTTTCTATGAACAAAACATCACTTCCGGTCATAAAATATTGAAATTTAAACTCAGCAGGTAGTCAGGAGTAAAAAAATATATGGTTGCTATGGACTTTTAGGTCGGTTGCTATGAACAAAACATCACTTCCGGTCATGAAATATTGAAATTTAAACTCAGCAGGTAGTCAGGAGTCATAAAATATATGGTTGCTATGGACTTAAAAGTCGGTTGCTATGAACAAAACATCACTTCCGGTCATAAAATATTGAAATTTAAACTCAGCAGGTAGTCAGGAGTAAAAAAATATATGGTTGCTATGGACTTTTAGGTCGGTTGCTATGAACAAAACATCACTTCCGGTCATAAAATATTGAAATTTAAACTCAGCAGGTAGTCAGGAGTCATAGAATATATGGTTGCTATGGACTTTTAGGTCGGTTGCTATGGACAAAAAGTCACTTCCGGTCACAAAAAGATAAAATTTAAACTCAGCAAGTAGTCTGGATTCATAAAATATATGGTTGCTATGGACTTTTCCTTAAGGTTACCTTGTTGCTAAGGACTGACCTTGACCTATGACCTTTGACCTAGGACCTAAATTACAGTCCATTCCTAACTGATTGTGAAAATATATGGTTGCTATGGATTTTTCCTTAAGGTTACCTTGTTGCTAAGGACTGACCTTGACCTATGACCTTTGACCTTGGGCCCAAATTATAGCCCCTTCCTAACTGATTGTGAAAATATATGGTTGCTATGGACTTTTCCTTAACATTACATTGTTACATATGGATTACTATGCATTGTGCAATACATTCCTATATTTAGTCATGACGCAATAATTCAAACTTGAGATTTGACCTATGACATATATATTTTCGGATGCAACTTATGTCACCTAAGACGATTGGTGAAGGTCCCAAGTCTGTAGGACTAACCGTTTTGAAATAAATTTTGTTGGCGCATCGCGACACTTTTCGGGTCAAAAACGCGTAACCAGGAAGTTGTTCGAAATTTTTTTTTTTGCATGACAAATCATGGCCAGGAGTCAGGTAACAAATTCCACACTTCAATTTTTTGATAACAGTTATGGTTTCTGAGTTAATCTGCAGACAAGGTTTTTGGGTTACGGGCAGATAACTCTGTTACTAAAAATAGATTGGTTTCAAAGCATGAGTCACGTCGAGTCCTGGTAGTGATGATTAAGTGTGCCAACTTTCGTTAAGATCGGTTAAGACACTTTTCGTTTTTTGAGGGAAGAAAAGAAGAATAATAATAATAATAATCATAAGAAATACAGTAAGGTCTTTCCTTCTGTAAAGGGAAAGACCTTAATAATCATAAGAAATACAGTAAGGTCTTTCCTTCTGTAAAGGGAAAGACCTTAACTAGTGTTGACTGTGTTGGGGATGCCCAACACAAAAATATCTCCCAAACGTACGCATATTGTCACTCTTGCATTAATTTTGACATCGCACCCAAACTCGCTATCATTTGAAACCTCTAGATACCAAATTTTGTGGAAATTGTAGTATTTTGACAATTTTCCCATTTTTGGGACCGAAAAATCACATTTTCATGAATAACTCGAAAACCGTAAATATCGCTTCAAATTTTTTTTTCGTATTATTAAAGAGCTCCTTTTGCTCTATTAACCTACAAAATTTCAGAACCCTGAGCACCTAGGTAACCGAGATATATCAATGTCCCATATTATGACCTTTTGCTGTTTCCATGGAAACGGCGGCCATTTTGAAAATTCTGAATAGCCTATTACCAACTTTGGGACCCACCTTTCCACCATACACAATTTCATGAAGATCCGTCAAGTCCTTCTATGAGATGTGGCTCGGACAAGTTCATGTCCGGAAGAAAAAAAAGAATAATAATAAGAAACAGAGTAAAAACAATATATCTCCCAAACATAGTGTTTGGGAGATATAATAATAAGAAACGGTGCAAAAACAATAAGTCCCCAAACGTTGTTTGGGGGACTTAATAATAATAAGAAACGGTGCAAAAACAATAAGTCCCCAAACGTTGTTTGGGGGACTTAATAAGAAACGGTGCAAAAACAATAAGTCCCCAAACGTTGTTTGGGGGACTTAATAATAAGAAACGGTGCAAAAACAATAAGTCCCCAAACGTTGTTTGGGGGACTTAATAATAATAAGAAACGGTGCAAAAACAATAAGTCTCCCAAACTTTGTTTTGGGCGACTTAAATATTCTTGCAAACAAGGTATAGTAAATTAATAGTAAAAATGTATTTTGAACAAAATCTCATTTAATACATCACAATGATGTCATCAAATTGCATTTTTGTTAAAAAATGTTAAAATCGTGCAAATATTGAGTAGTTTTTGGTAAATTTTACTCAGAG